>CM038792.1:82007216-82319716 GCA_021764765.1 Vicia sativa | reverse complement strand
ATGTTTTAGAACGAATTTAGGGTTTAATTTTTATGAATATCGCGGGGAGTAGATTGAATATCGCGGGGAGATTCTTGCATATAGCGGGGAGAGCGTTGAATATTACGGGTAGAAATTGGGATGAGACGGGCAGAAACTTGCATACCACGACCAAAAACGTGAATCTCGCGGGGAGATTCTTGAACATCACGGGGGATCTTATGGATCTTACGGGGAGGCCTGGATGATTGGTTAATAAGTTCGAGTGCGTCGGAGGGGGAGTGTAATCCGCGTGGGGTCCTCGAGAGAGATCCATATCTGGTCGTTGTTGCTCGTTCCTCCGGGCCCCTCGCCGTATCACTTGAGCCGTGGTGGAGGGGTGGATTTGATATCCTCGAATTCACTTTTCTTTCGCTGCTTTTCAGGTGCCGGGGACCAAGTTTGCAACGACGAAGGTGTAAGTGGACCTCGCTGGATAAGACTGGCCGCTGACCTCTCCTGGGTCGCGCCCGAGCCGCGGGACTTCCGCTCAGACTTCTCCACCGACTCCTCCAACGCGTTCAACGAAATTGAAGATTTGGATGAGGGTTTTGAGCCTTCCTGGGTCGTGCAGATCCCCGGGCCCAGCAGGAGGATCTGCTCGTCGTACAGCTCTACGCGGTTCCCCATGTACGAGTTCGCATTCCGGGAGGCGGGCTTCCGGATGCCTTTCACTGGTTTTCAAATGGGGGTTTTTACGTGGCTGGACCTCGCCCCATCACAACTCCATCCGAATGCCCTGGCTTTCATGCGGGCATTTGAGATCGTATGCCGTTACCTGGACATAGGCGCCACTCTTCCCCTTTTCTTCCGCATCTTCCATTTGCAGCGGCAGATGGTCGGGGATAAGTGTGCCTGGGTGTCCTTCAAACAATCGGGCAAGCTCTTTAGACCGTACCTAGATTCAGTCCGGGATTTTAAGAAACGGTTCTATGTGATAAAGCCCGTCACGAGAGCAGCCGAGGATACCCTGTTCGAGCGGTCTGTGGTGGTCAACGAGGAAGGAAGGGAGGTGGAAAGGATATCGGCGAAGTTTCCCCTTGAATGGGACAAGAAACACTACGACCGGGGGCCGGACTTCTACTCGGTGAAGCCCGAGAAGCTTGATAGGGACGACCACCTCTCCTACGAGAGGTTGGAAAACTTTGTGAAGAGCTTCAGGCCGGCGATCTGTGTTGACCGGGAAGGGAGTGTGCTCCTTGACTCCCACGGGGAGATCGAAATCGCTCGGCGATACATTAACACTAAGGCGCTCCTCGACTGTGAGTCCGACGAGGAGGCGCTGAAGCTCTTAGGTATTTAGAAATATTAAGAAATGGAGAAAGTATGCTCGTATAAGTGCTGACGGGTTTTCTTTGTTTTGCAGATAAAATGGCGGCCATGGAGGAGCGCATGCTCACTCAAAGGTCCCGCCGCGCCAAAGATCGAGTTGTTGACCTCAGCGCGAAGATTCGACCCATAGCCAACACTCCTTCTCCGGCTTCATCCCCAGACCAACCGCTCCGCTCGAACATGGAACTCCCGGGATGTGGATGTCGGCCAGGGATGCTTCGTGTTACCCCGCGCAGAGGCAACTCTTGACCCCGGTGGTCCAGCGGAGGCGAGATGATCTTGGGGCTCGAGAAGGTGCGGGAGAGTGCATCTTGGTCATCCGGATGCTCGAGACCTCGTTGACTCTCCACGAGGTGGCCGCCGCCGAGGCCGCCAAAGACAAGGACCGGGTTCTTGCCACAGGTGAGAACATGGACTATTGGACAATACAAGCTCCACACACTAGGTGCAGCAGCCGAGGGAGATGAGGAGAAGCATGGGCGGTGGAGAGAGGCTGGTGGCCGAGGTCAAATTGCTGCGGGAGCGGACGGCTTCTGCCAGGGATGAATCTGCTGAGGAGCGGGCGCTTCTTACTCGGGCGAGTTTGATTGAAAAGATCAGGATTCTCGAGGATGACACCGTGGGCTGTCTTTCTGGTTCGAGCGGGCGCTTCAGCAGGTGCAGGTTGTGAACCCCGGTGGACCTCGTCACCGCTGGTATTGGTCCTTTCCACAGGGTCGTTGATGGGGAGATTGTGGCTCCTGAACCTTGATTTGTAATTGTTTGGGCCTGCGAGTCCGTTTGTTTTTGGTCTGCGTGCCACTTTCTATGTTTGTACTCTGGGCTAGTGCCCGCCAATTTTTTTGGATATTTGTAACTTGGGCTAATGCCCGTGGATATTTTGTTGGCCGTTGTTGGCCATTTATTTACGAGTGCTTTACGATAATTGTTTACTGTTATATCTGTTCGTTCATATAAAGAGATGCTCGACCCTGTTGTTCCTAGCTCGTAGGCTAGGTTTGAGTCTTGAGGGCTCCGGGCGAGGATGTGGTCGCGTTTGAGGACCACATACTCGAGGTGTGGACTGTCCGTCGCGAGCCGGACGTCCTGCCAAAGGTGCATGAGAAAACCCGCGGATCTCGGTCGAGGATTCCGCGTCGAACGGGGTCTCTACTTGTTCAGTCGAGTAGGTCCCCGCTTACAAGTGGCTTGGGATGCGTACGAGCACCATTCCGCGACCCAAGGCTGAGTTGAACCTCCGTGGAGAGGAGTGAGGGACATTAAGCGTTGGGCATGTGGTCGTTCGAACTCAGCTGTAGTATTATTTGAGCTTTGTAGCGTTCCAAGGTCGAGGGAGTTGCACTCCGTTTAGATTTTCGAGATAATAGGCCCCCGTGCCCGTCTTTCCTCGGACGCGGTATGGCCCTTCCCAGTTGGCGGCCAACTTTCCTTCGCGGGATTCCTTTTGATTCCGGCGGAGGACTAAGCTGCCGATTTCGAACTCGCGTTTGATGACCTTTTGGTCGTGGCGCAGTGTGATCTGCTGCTTCAAACGGGCTTCTCGCAGCGCTGCGCCCTCGCGGATTTCGTCGACTAGGTCCAGCTCCTCGCGCAGTGCCTCGTCGTTCGTTTCCTCTTCTAGGGGAAATTCGGTACGTCTTGATGGTTCTCTGATCTCGACGGGTATGACCGCCTCTGTTCCGTATGTTAGCCGAAACGGGGATTCTCCCGTGGTTGAATGGGGAGTTGTTCGGTACGCCCATAGTACGCTGTGCAGTTCTTCTACCCACCTGTTCTTGGCTTCCCCGAGTCTCCGCCTGAGTCCTCGTAACAAGACCCTGTTCGCGGCCTCTGCTTGGCCGTTGGTCTAGGGATGCTCGACAGATGTGAAGTGGTGTTTGGTGCCCAGCCGTGCTACGAAATTCCGGAAGTTTTGATCGGTGAATTGTGTTCCATTATCCGTGACGAGGGCCTGTGGAATACCGAAGCGGGCAAGGACGTTTCGTTTGTAAAAACGAAGGATGTTGAAGGAGGTGATCTTGGCGAGTGCCTCGGCCTCTATCCACTTCGTGAAGTAGTCTACGGCCACTATGAGGTACTTGTTTTGGTAAGAGCCTTGCGTGAAGGGACCGAGTATATCCATTCCCCACCAGCTAAAGGGCCACGGGGATGTGAGCGTCGTGAGCTCGTGAGGTGGAGCGATGTGCATGTCGGCGTGGCGTTGGCACTTGTCGCATTTTTTGACGTGTTCTTTCGCGTCTCTTTGCATGGTGGGCCAATAGTAGCCGGCGCGCAGTGCTTTGCGGGCAAGAGACCGTCCTCCCAGATGTTGAGCGTTAATGCCTTCGTGGATTTCATGAAGGATGCCGGCCACCTTGGACTCCTCGACGCACTTGAGGAGGGGAATGGAGAAGCCTCGCCGATACAAACGTTGCTCGAGGACAACGTAAGAGCATGCACGGCGTTTGGTGGCGGCGGCCTCCAGCTTGTCAGCGGGCAACTCCCCGCGAGTGAGATAATTGAACACGGGTGTCATCCAGCAGTCTGCATCACCGATCGCATTCATGTCGAGTGTCGTCGTGGACCTTTCGATGCTCGGTTGAGTGAGTGTTTCTTGTATTATGGACCGGTTCCCTCCTTTCTTCTTCGTGCTTGCGAGCTTGGACAATATTCTGCCCGGGTGTTCTGTTCGCGGGGGACGTGCTTAATCTCTGCTCGGTCGAAGCCCTTCAGTTTTTCCTTCACAAGGTGAAGGTATTCGATGAGGCTGTCGTTTTTAGCCTGGTAGTCTCCAAGGACTTGCGATGCGACGAGTTGGGAATCGGTGAATATTTGGACGTCTTGAGCGCCTATGTCCTCGGCCAGTCGTAACCCCGCGAGCAGTGCTTCATACTCTGCCTGATTGTTGGATGTGGGGAAGGCCAGAGTTAACGAATGCTCGATAACGATGCCTTCCTCATTCTCGAGAAGGACGCCGGCGCCGCTCCCCGTCGAACTTGAGGCTCCGTCGACGTGCAGGGTCCATCGGTTGCTCGCCTGAGGGGTCTGCTCGTGGGCGGTCATTTCGGCAATGAAATCGGCGAGAGCTTATGCCTTCAAGGCTTTCCGTCCCTCATACTGAATGTCGAACTCAGAAAGTTCGAGGGACCACCTTAGCATTCGTCCGGCCATATCCGGACGGGCGAGGAGCTGCTTTACGGGCTGCTCTGTGCGCACCACGATGACGTGGGCGAGGAAATAGTATCGCAATCTCCTCGCGGTGATGACGAGGGCGAGTGCGACCTTTTCGATTTGCTGATATCTGGTTTCGGGCCCTTGAAGGGCTTTGCTCGTGAAGTAGACGGGTTTTTGCCCGTCTTCGGTTTCGCGTATGAGCACAGCGCTCACTGCTTCATTGGATACGGCTAAGTATAGATACAAGGTTTCCCCGTGTTGTGGCCGTGATAGAACTGGTGGTTGCAAAAGTGTCTGCTTGAGGTGTAGGAGAGCTTGCTCGCACTCTTCGTTTCACTCGAAGGTCGGCCCCTTCCTCAACAACTTAAAAAATGGGAGGGCATGTTGTGCCGACCTCGCTACGAACCGGGATAAAGATGTTAGTATGCCGTTCAAGACTTGAATGGACTTCTTGGACCTGGGCGTGGGCAGCTCGGAGAATGCTCGACATTTGTCGGGGTTGGCCTCAATCCCCCGTTCTGTTAGATAGAACCCGAGGAACTTGCCGGCCTTGACTCAGAACGTGCATTTCTCCGGGTTGAAGCACATTCTGTGTCTTCGAGCTTGGTCGAAGACTTTCTTCAGACGTGAAGCGTGGTTGTCCTCGGCTTGGAACATCACGATCATGTCATCCATGTATACCTCGAGCATATCGTCGATCTCGCTTTGAAATACCTTGTTCATCATTCGCTGGTAGGTCGCTCCGGCGTTCTTCAGTCCAAAGGGCATTACGTTGTAGTAATAGTTCCCCGACTCCGTCATGAAGGCCGTGCAGGTCCTGTCGGCCATGTCCATGGGGATCTGGTTGTAACCTGAGTAAGCATCTAAAAAAGAAAGCAGTTTATAGCCGGCCGAGTTGTCGACCAGTCTATCAATATTAGGTAAAGGAAAAGCATCTTTGGGACATGCCCGATTGAGATCAGTGTAGTCAACGCACATACGCCATTTTTCATTAGATTTCTTAACGAGTACAACATTTGACAACCAAGTTGAATATTTGGCCTCGGAAATAAAATTTGCCTCTAGGAGGTCTTTTACAGCAGCCTCCGCCTTTTCGGGAGACTGCCTACGCATACGTTGTACTATGGCCCTAGCGGTTGGATCTATGGCGAGCTGATGGCAGGCGACCTCAGGGTCGAGACCGGGCATCTCCGCTGCGCTCCATGCGAAGAGATCCGCGTTCTCCCGAAGACAAGCTCTGAGTTGTTTCTTTGCCAGATCGGGGAGGTCGGCGCCAATCTTGACGCATTTGCCGGGGTCTTCTCCGAGGGGGACGAGTTCGAACTCTCCATCTGGAATTGGGCGAAGTGGATCTGCGTCCCCTACTTGTCCGTCGACTTCGTCCTTGGCAAATCTGGTGTCGAGGTCCACTGAGCTGACGTTGGGGCTCTGATCCTTCGTGGTCTTGGGGAGCTCGATCTGGGCGTTGTCCGGCCCTTCCTTGTTGGTGGTGGATGCTTTTGGGTCGACCAGGGTCTGTCCCCTGGCCGCGGCGTTGTGGCATCTCCTCGTAGCTTTGATATCGCCGCAGATGGTAGCGACGCGTCCTCGTCTGGTGTAGAACTTGATCTTCAGATGGACGGTTGAAGGAACTGCTGTGAGTTCGGCCAGTGTTGTTCTGCCCAGAATAGCGTTGTAGAGCGAGTGGCAGTCGATCACCAGAAAACGGACTTTGACTTGTCGCGAAGCAACATCCTCGCCAAAGGTGACGAGGAGCTCGACGTACCCCCAAGGTCGGGACGTGGAGCCGTTGAACCCCTGAAGGTCGGATCCCACGTATGGTGATAGGTGAGATTCGTCGAGCTGGAGTGTCCGGAACAAGTGGGTGTACATGACGTCGACCGAGCTGCCTTCGTCGACCAGGATCCTGTGGACTTCAAAGTTCGCCATTCTTACTTTGATGAGGAGGGGAATATGGGCGTTTGGTGCTCCTCCGGGGAGTTCCTCCAGGTAGAAAGTAATTGGTTCAGACTTTCCGCGGAACTGTTCGAGCGAAACCTCGTTGACTGGGGCTTTGTCGATCAGCTCGTCGAATTTTCTTTTAGCCGAGTTAATTGACAGCTGGGTGTCGCCACCGCCGGAGATGACCATGGCCGAGGGGAACTCTTCCCACAGGTTGTGAGTGAAGATAGGGCTTTGAAAGTCTTCGGGCCTAGTCACCGAATACGCTATCTGATAGGGGCCGGAGTCTCCTTGTGGTCGGGCCTCGTCCTCAGCTTCTTTGGTCTCCCGGGCATTTCGCGATGTTTCAGGCTTTTTGTATTGCCCGAGTCTTCCGCCCTTGATTAGTGTTTCGATTGCGTCTTTGAGGTGGACGCAATCCTCGGTCAGGTGGCCGTGACTTCGGTGATATTGGTAATACTTTGTCCCTGTCAGCTCCTGGCTTTGCGGGGGTGGGTTTCGGGTGCCTGACTCCTCCGTCCCTGAACTCGGTGGCCGAGCATTCTGCCAAGATTCGCTCGCGGGAAGCGGTCAGTGGTGTGTAGTCGGTGAAACGTCCAGCTGGGCCACGCTGCTCGCGGGGTTCCCGAGGCCTATCCTCGCGGCGTTTTTCATCAGGGCGACGGGATGTTCCTGACTCTGGGCGTCGGTTATCCTGGTGCCTTGCGGAGTTCCCCGATCCCCGGCTCCTTGATTCTCTAGCGCGGTCGGCGGCTTCTTTCTCCTCGTATGTGATATAGGCGCGAGCCTTGTCGAGTAGGGCGTCGAAGGTGGCTGGGGGTTCGATGCCGACGGCTTTCCTGAAATCTGTGCCGGGGAGGAGCCCTCTTTCCAGCAAGTACCTCTTCATCATGATATTCGCAGGGAACTTGTATGGCTTCCCTGTTGAAGCGGTCAATGTACTCTCGGAGAGTTTCGTCGCTTTTCTGAACGATGGCCTCGAGGGAGGCCTCGGTTTTTGGATGCCTGCGGGAGGCTGTGAATGTGCTCGTGAACTGGGCTTTGAGCTCTCTCCAGGAGTGTATGGACCCCGGGGGCAAACTTTTATACCAGTCCATAGCTGTTTTCCTGAGGGTCGTGGGGAATAGCCTGCACTTGATCGGTCCTCCAACGTTGAGATATTGGAGCATAGCCTCAAAACCGTCGACGTGGTCGATAGGGTCATCCACTCCGTCGTAGGTGGCGAGTGGGGGCGGTTTCTCCATTCCCCGAGGAATTGGGGCATTCATGATGCTGTCGGACAAGCGACCGCGGGGGTCGTCTTCGTCGCTTCGTGAGGTGAGCGTGAGCGAGAGCGGCGCTGAGTTCTGGTCCGAGTATGCCTGCTCTTGTTTCTTCGTGATTCGTTGGCTCCCCGTTCACGTCGGGGAGGTGACTGAGGTCGTTCCTTTGGTTCCTTTGGTTGTTCTTGGTCTCGTCGCTCGGTCACGGGTCCTCTCCCTCGGGAGCGGCGTGTCGGGCTGCGAGAGTCGTCCCTCTTGGTTCTCCGCGGGGACGTTCGGGAACGATGGCGTCGGGGAGATGGTGACCAAGAGTCTGGTCGTTGGTGTCTCCGCGGTGATCGGCGGGAAGCTTCGAGGACGTGGAGACGTTCTCCCTGTGTGAAGAGCAAGAGGTTGGTGTTGTTGATAGCCGCGAAGAGGGCGACGGTTGTAGCGTCGGGAGGTGGATGCACCTCTTGAAAAACTGCGGGTTCACCTGTCCGACGGCGATTGGACTCAGCTCTGTGTTGGCCTCCTCGATGGGATCCTGTCGAGGAGGTGGCAGTTTGCCCGTCTCGGGGATCGCCGCTCGGGAAAACGGTGTCGTTTTGCTCGGCCTGATCGTCGTGAGGGGGATTTTGCCCGTTGGTTGCAATGTCGGCCATGACGAACGAAAGAGTTTTGATTTGGTCAACTGAATGAAAGGAGACGGGGAAGCAAGTTTCCCACAGAAGACGGCGCCACTGATCGTACCTGATCAGAAGGTGTCTTGGCCCAATCTGCAACGGTGGTCCAAAGTGAAGAGAATGGGGGGTACCTGCAAGATACTCCGATGCCAAAGTAAGTAGAGGCAGAGAGAACAAGCAAGTAAGAAGAGAGTAAAGAATGAGATACCTGACCCTCTCAAGTGAGAGGGTATTTATAGCCCCCAGCGCTGGGCCAAGATCCGATTAGTGGGCAGAAATCCAAGCCCACTAGCGGATTGCTAGGGCTTGCGTGTGCAGGGAGGCCAGCACGTGGCCTCCTCCCTAGATTGTCGCCCGGGAAATCCGGGTTTGTTGCGAAGTCCCTGGGAGTCGTGTGACGGTTAAGGAGACCCAGTAAAAGGGTCTGATATTACCGGGGGGCACGTGGCAGTCAAAGACCGTTGGCCATGTGGGCCCCGCGTGGACACTCCAAGTTGTTTTTCAAGGACAATTGGGCCTAGAATCTGTTGGGCCTAGGACGTGGGCCAGTCCAGAACACTACTCAAAAAAATTTAAACTAATTTGGCTAAACTCGATATAATCCAACCCATATACACTAATGTGAAAGAATAAAATAAAAAAATTATAATTATAATTAAATTTAATAACTATGTATTTTTAAACTTTATTTTAGAAATTTGTTTAGAAGAAATATCAAACTGCAACCCATGTACAGAGCATTGAAAGTTGGCGGTTCCTTTTAAGATTAAAGTTTTTGGGTGAAGAATTTTTGTGAAGGTTAGAAGCATTCATTTTTTATTGAGAATTTGGTTTGTGCTTTTTGTGGTGACCATGTGAAAAAAGGGACAAATTATTTTTTTACTTGTTTAATGGTTAAGAGGGTTTGAAAGGAGATAACTCTTTGGGTGAATAAACTGGAAATGGAGGAGGAGGAATGTCTTCCGCATTTTATGAGTTGGTATTCTTTTTGCCGTGCAAAGAAGATTATAGACGGAAAATTTGGGATTTTTTGGCTTGCCACAACGTGGGTGCTTTGGTTAATTAGGAATGGTATATGCGGGAAGAAGTTTGGAACATTTTAATAAGAACATTAAAATATTGGTTTGGAGGTGGTCATTCTTTGGCGAAATTATATACTCCAAATGTAATTTCTATGAGTTCAGTAAAGAACCTTTGCTATTCCTTTAGAGATTGTATTGATTTGTAATTTTGTTTTTTTGTCTGTTTATTTCGATTCTTCTGTATTCAGGTTTAAAGAACCCTTAGTTCTCTTTTTAATATAATACTTGATTACACAAAAAAAATGTACAAAGCATTGAGAGGAGAAAAGAGCAGGTTGCACTGAGAAGGGAAAAGAGCAGGTTGACTGTGAGAAGATCTTTTTCAGCAATTATGCAAGACCTAAAGCTACTTTCACGCTATGACTATGTCTCGTGGGTAGACTTGCCACAAAGAATAGGCTAAGGAAATTTGGTATTTGTTAGCTCAAAATTTCGATATTATGGGATATTGGAAGAAGTCGAAAGCAAAGTTGTTTTTAAAATAAATATAATTGTTTTAAACAAAGTCTTTCTACTGGCGGATTAGTTAATAGTAAGATATGGTTTAATAATGTCCAAAGTCTTATTATTATGGAATAAAAAAGACTTAAAGCATTTTAAATATTGAATTTGAATGTTTTCGACATGTCGTATTGTTGTTTTGACACTCTAAGCGATGGAAGAGTTTGAAATTCAAATGATCTAATCTTATTCAAAAGAACCGGTGAAAGTTTGGGGATTCGAAGAGCATGCAGACGTCAAACATGACACTCTTGGAGAGAATGACTATTATGGTCGAAATAGTATAAATTAGAGCATTTGAATTATGTTTTAGTGTGTTCACTATTGTACAAATCACTAAAATACACTCGAAGTACCAAGTATTAGAGAAAAGAGTAATTGAGAATGTACTTATAAAACATCCGTTTTTATTTCAAAGTTGTTTATCTTTCGAATAAAATCTTTACATTTTTTTTTATATTTGAGTCGAAACACATTTATATTTCAGTTTTTATTTTTAAATCTGTTTATTTTTATTTTTAAGTCTTTATTTTATCTTTTAATATCTTTTCGCCAAAGAATATACTTTCAAGAACATTAATAAAGAGTGAAACTTAATTTATGTCTTAAAATCAATTTAATTGATCATGTAAGTAACCAAATACTAAATTCATTTTGAAATATTAATGGTTATTTATCAATTTCTACCGGTACCAGAACATATGAAACTTGTATGTATTATATTCAAGTCGCATAGATGAAGCACCTCTTCTTTAATTGTGAAAAGACGAAGACTATTTGGCTAGAAATTTTGGCTTGGATTGGATACAGTAGGAACCCTGCAAATTGGAGTACTGAGAAAAATTGAATAGATTGTTGTTCCTGAATCCTTCATGGATCGGTTGTATTGACTATTTTTGAAAATAAAAATATTTGATTCCAATTTTTATTTTTTTTACATATTCATATAAATAGGGGCAAGTTCAAGGAGAGATGATTGATATTTTGTACATTGAGGAGACTAATCAGCCATCTAGGATCATGTATTTTTTTAGATTTTAAATTTAATTTAAATATAATTAAAATAATAACTTTATTAATATCAATTATTTAAATTGTACTCCTTCTATAAGGATTTATAAATAATTTTGACTTTTTAAATACATTTGACAATTAATATATATAGTTCATATATAAATTATATATATCAATTGTTAAATGCATTAATAAAGTCAATTTTACTTATAAATCCTTACAGAAAAAATATAATATAAGTATTATTTGTCAATTTTAATAGTAATTGATTTACTAAAAATCAATTAATTTTATAAATATATTGAAAATTATTTCTATTTTTATATTAATATCATAAAAATTAATCAAGTTTAAAATATCACCAATTCTTTTGTCCATTTTATAAAAAGTATTAAATAAATTTTACTCTAAATCTCGACTGTGACTCCTAAGTCTTACTCTACCCACCAATTTAGAAAGAGCACAAGTTGGCCAACAAAAAGGACCCACCACGATAGGTTCCTAGGCTACAAAATCTACACCTCCCTTCTTTTCTATTTCCACCTTCGTCTTTTCAAAAATATCACCCATAGCTGTACTACTAGTCTTGTTTAGGAAATCACCCATTAAATCCACACCTATATATATTCATAACATTTGCTACGTTCCAAAATTTCATTGTCTAATAAAATAAAATAAACATTACATATCATAAACCCATTGCCAATAATTCATTTCAAGATTATTCCCTACTATAGTAAACCATTAAACAAAAATATATAAAGAAATAAAAATGAATGTGGGTTCGAACCAAGCTAAAAATATAAATAAATAAAAAGTTAACTTTATTATAAATTAATAAGAAGCAAATATAATTTCTTTTAAATAATATCCAAATATATTAAAATAAAAGAGGGATTACAAACAACACAAGAGGGGATCAAACCTAAACTTCTAGCAAATATGAAATCTGGGATACTAGACTTGTTTAGCATATAATTCTATATTGTTGTTCTAAAAGCCAGTGTTAGTCAGGAGATCCGCATAAAAATTGGTCTCTATATAAATAGGCGTAATCAAGAAACCAATATGGAAAGTGAACGCCCAAAACGCAAGCCAACAGAATTTGATCTTCCACGACACCAAATTAATATTTGAAAAAGCTCTCACAACTCGAATACAATCAATTTCTAACCAACATTTAGACCAACCTGAATCTTTAGCCTTCTCAATGGCCAAAATTGTAGCCATGAATTCTGCATAGACTAGAGTTCCTTGACCCAAATTGGCACTAAAAGCTAAGTAAATGTTTGGAATTTTCGTCCCTAAAGATCCCACCACAGACAGAGATCAAGGGGGACCGACAAAAAATCTATCAGTATCACATTTGATCCAACCACGTTGAGGGGGGAACTAGAGGAACCCAGTCAGGGAAGTCATGGGACGAGGGTTGATATTTATATCAACACTTTTGAGTAAAGTGAAACAGTTTATAGAGTCATTGGATTTCTTGGTAGATTGTTGTCAAACCTGGCCCTATTTCTGTCTTTCAAAATCAAACAAAAAGAGTAGAAAATACAGGCTTTGATCACTACAGTGGTTTGCGAGTTCCAAGCATTATCTAGAATTTTCTTGCAGTCATTAAAATTATTGATGGATAGAGTGATGTGGAATTTAGACATTAACCAGGCCCACAAATTAGAGGCAAATAAGCATTTGAAGAAAATATGATCAACTGTTTCACAATTAGAAGAACAAATGGAGCATATTGAAGGGAATGAGAAACCTCAAATTTTTAGGTTATCATCAGTAGGGAGTTTTTTGTGCATTAATCTCTAAACTATCATGGAATGAGATGGAGCAGAATCCTTATCCCAAGGAAAGACAAACCTAGCTTCATAATTTCCACCCTTTAACACAGATTGATAAGCATGTTTTATGTTTAACATGCCATCCTCAATGTTCTTCTAAGCCAAAAAGTCAGAGCTAATCTCAGGAATTAAGTAATTAGACAAAATATGCCTTAGGATAGGGAAAGATAAATTGGTGTTGTCATGCACATAACAATTCTTATTAATCCAGCAATATCAAACAGAGGATGTGAGAGTTGGATATGATTTTTCAGGAATGTTGTAAGTAGTAGGCATAGGTTCACCAGTCCAATTGTCTATCTAGAAGTCGATGTTGTTGCCATTGCCTAAAATCCATACACAATTATCCAAGACTTTGTTGCAGCGGTCCTTTAGCCCTTTCCATAAATAAGATATGATGGAATATCATATGAATTTGTGGTATCTTTTAATTCTAGCATCGACAAGGTTAGACCAAGATTGGTTATTATTGAAAAAATGCCAACACAATAGGAGATTGGAAGCTTGATTTAAGGCTTTCAAAGATAATATTCCAAGACCCCCTTCCTTAAGTTTCTTGCAACAAGTTTTCCAAGCGACAATTACAGTTTTTTCTTATTAATGTTGCCACTCCAAATAAAATTCTGCATCTCAGTCTCTATTCTTTTAAGGGTTAAATAAGTTTTTGGTCCCTATAAATATCTCAAATTTCGTTTTTAGTCCCTCTAAAATTTTCCTTTAAAGAATGGTCCCCCTAAAAATTTAAAATTTAACTTTTGGTCCCTCCTGCAATTTAGCGACGATTTTTACAATTTAGTGACGGTTTTTACGGTATTAGCTTTTTATTTAGTGACGGTTTTACGATGGTTTTTATTTATAATTAGAGACCATTTTAGCTACGATTTTGCCACGAGGGACCAAAAGTTAAAATTTAAATTTTAGGAGGACTATTCTTTAAAGGAAACTTTAGAGGGACTAAAATGAAATTTGAGATATTTATAGGGACCAAAAACTTATTTGACCCTTCTTTTAATTATGATGGAATGCCTATTTCATAGGAATATACAATGAACAAGTATGTCGTAGATAACAACTTTAACCAATAAAACTCGACCAGCCATGGACAACATCTTAGCTTTCCAAGTAGCAAGCTTGTTCCTAATATTATCTACAAGAGATTGAAAATGACAAGCTTTAGGTTTGCTAGCAAATATTGGAACACCGGATAAATAAAAGGAGGAAAGCTTTAGTGAAACCGATAATGTCAGCAAGCATGAAATGTCTGTCAAATGACATTCCACCTGCATAAATGGGGGATTTAGAAAGATTGTAATACTAGACATAGGAAATGGCATAACCTTTTAGGAGATTAGAAATGGTAGTCAAGGATTTAATATCCCATGGAGAAAATATTATGTCATCAGCAAATAAAGGTTGAGAAGGAATGTTGATGTTTTTATTAGCTTGGATGAGATTAACATAATTGGAATTGACAAGGTTAGTTATGCCCCTACTAAGAACCTCCTCGTCAATGCAAAAAAGGATGGGAAAGAGAGGATCTCTCCGTCTCACCCCATTGGAGCAATTGAAATAGCCTATTTGCTTACCATTAAAACCAATAGACAGGTTATCAGACAAAAGAATGGTGTGAACCCAATTGCAAAATTTGTCACTAAAGCCAAAGCTAAGAAGATTTTTTATCAAGAAATCCCAATTAAGAGAGTCAAAGGCTTCGGAGATATCAATTTTAAGAGCAACATTACCATTATAGATTTTCTTGTTTAAAATGTTAATAGCCTCAGATGTAAGGCAAATGCCATATTTGATGTTCCTTCATGACACAAAGCCTTTTTTGCTCAGGAGAAATGATGGTAAAAGTGATATCAACTAACCTATTAGCTAAAATTTTAGTAATTATTTTGTATTTGAAGTTAGCCAAAGCAATTGGCCTATATTTGCTAACACAGTTAGCAACTTTGGATTTAGGGAGGAGAAACAAAGTATTAGCATTAAAGTTAGGAAGAATCCATCCCTGCACAAAAAATTAAGTAACAACATTATTCACATCATTTTTATAATCTCCCAGTATTTCTGATAGAATATGGCTCAAAATCCATCAGGACCAGGGGCAAAATCCACTTTGAGGTTCATCACAGTCTGGTGAATTTCCTCAAGACTGGGAAGCATAGCCAACCTCTTATTAGTTAGGTCAGTCACTAATTTCAGAATAACTCATCTTTCATATTTAAAGCAACTTTTAGCTCATGTTAAGCTTTGGACTCCTTATCCTGCAAGCTATCAAAGTAGCCTAAAGTGTTAATGTCATTTTGAATGTCTTTCAAAATATTTTCAGCAATGTTGACCTTGTCATAAACATTACTAAAAGTATTTTTATTTCATTCTTTAAGATTTATTTTCTAGATCCTAAGCTTTTTATCAAGAATATACATAAGGCACCCATAAAGCTTAACACTCCAAGCTTACTTAGTCGCCCTAGCGCAATCCTCATTTAAAGACCAAACTTTAAGAAACCTTAATTGACTTTTGAAGGTCATGGAATCAAAGTTCAAAGAAAGAAGAATAAGGTAATGGTCAGATTTTACTTTAGTTAGAGTAGTACAAACCATAGAATTGCAGACATCTAAAAGAGACATGTTGCAAATAACTCTATCCAATCTTTTCTCAGTGCTATATCTACCTTTTCTACCATTACACCAGGTATAGAAATTATCTAAAGTTCTAAGGTGAATTAAATTATTAGAATCAGTCCAATTATGAAAATCTTTGATGGAAGCTTTCGCATGAGCATGATTTCCTCGATACTCATAAGCACTAATTATGGCATTAAAATCACAGATATAATTGAAAAGTGGAGATAATGGTAGAAAGAAAAGAATATAGTTTATTATATTTATTCTCATTTTAAGCAAGTGTCTATTTGGATCTACGATTGAGTTTATAAAACTATGTCAAATTTTCACATCAAAGCAAAAGCTCTATTTTGTAGTTTCTAAATGTTACGTCAATTATACTTTGGTATTACCGCAGACTCCCCTAATAGGCTAGTAAATGTGTAACCAAACAAGTACTAAGTGTTTCCAGATTAATATAAGTTTTTTTTTCCTATTTATATGACATAAATAATAAAATAAAAATTAATATGAAATCTCTTTAAAAAAATTAATTAAAAGAAAAAAAATATATTTTCAAAAATTACGAGAAAGTACAAAGTCGATCAAAATGATTCAGGCAAAAGTCTTACCATACAAAGAGGCTCACCAATTAGTCTCTATTACAATATCATTTCAGCTTCCTATTACTAGTATCACTCATAAAGATAACGTCAGTCACTTTACTGTTGTGGAGAAAATTAAGAGTCTTGTTCTGAAAAATAATCTTGTTTTTTCGAGTTGTCCAAATAGCATAAAAAAACCTCAATTATAGCAATTTTATGAGATTATTTTTTATATATTTTCCACGTGTCATATGACACGTCTAATTCAACTTTGAATTCTAATTCCTTGGATTATGCAACGCGTCAACCAATTGAGAGTATTAAACTATATTTATTTTTTTAAAATAAAAATACAATTAAAGAATAGGTGGTTACAACTCTTAAGAGAAGGATTTCCATGATCATTATATTTATAAAAAACAAATTTAATTTTTTTTAAAAAAAAAGGCAAAATACAATTTTTAGTCTCTTAACTTTACCTCAGGGCCAATTCTGGACTCTTATCTTTAAAAAGTTTTAAAATGGTCATTTAATTGTTCAAAAAGGACCACAAAAGTCCTTTCCGTCCAAAAGGCACAAACAAATGTTGGTTTTGAATACGTGGCAGGTGATGTGGAATGTTATAAACATCATCTTCAACCTTAGTTAATCCATCGTCCATTTCAGTCTCGTCTACCCACATTCCCCCAAATTCTAGGGTACAATAATTTTATTTCCATTTCGATTTTGAAATTGCTTGAGGAAAATAAAGCAAGCATCATTAGCGTACTCAGTTCAGTGTTCACATGATTCGAATCTCAAGAGCGGTGGTTGTTTAGATGGCAATTTGCGATGGAAACCCATATGTGGTTGTAGAGACACGATGATTCTTCGAAGGGCTTCAACTCTCACGAATTTTGGGAAGCAATTATATGGTTGTCGTCATTATAAGGTAAGAAAGAAATTAAAGTGGTTATTTATATTTTTTTGTTCTGGCCTATCCGAATTTTGAATAACAGATGGTTCATCTAAAACTGGATGTGGATACTTTCAATGGTTCTTTGATGATGTGGTGGATGAGAAATAGTAGTTTATAAAGAAGCAAAATAATAGTTTGGAGAAGCTTCAAAATGACCTTGACGGAGCAAAATTGGAGATATTGCATTTAAAGGAAAGAAATGATGGACTAAAACAAAAGATAATGGAGTTACAAATTGAAATGAAGAAGATGATGAATTTCGGGGAAAAAATGTCCTGTATTGTGTTAATTGTGTTCATTTGGATGATGATGTATAGAGTATCATTTTGAAATTTGTATGTTTAAGGTGTAACAATTTTGTAATGAATGTTGGTGTTTCCAAATAGAACAAAGTATCATTTTAAATTAGTATCACTTATGTATTGTGTTTTCATTCACAGTCGTACCGTAACATGTAGAAAATTAATTGAACAAAGTCAACAACATTTAATTATAAGGTGGTGGATACCAATAATATTCATACATTACAGGCTATGACAAACACTTGTTCAAAACAACTGATATTACATGTCCAAAACACCACCTAATATTAGATGTGCAAACCACCACCTGCTATTACAGGTCTAAAACACCACTTGATATTACAGGTCCAAACTACCACCTGATATTACAGGATCAAAACACTTTAACATAGCTTAACTAAACTTAACATTACCTAACATAACTTAACATAACTATTACATTAAATGCATTAAACTAAATTTTCCATTTTGACGCGACTCTCTTAGTAGGTGTTGTCCTTCTTGTTGTTGGACCTACAATAGTTTTTGCTGCATTCAAACTAGTTATTGGACCAGGTGGGACAAAAGGTGCATTTGGCCTTCTAACTGGAAACTTTTTGGATTTGGGAGTCACTTTCTTGGACGAGTGAGAAGCCACGTGCTGGGATGCTTGAGAAGCCACTTGTACAGAAGATGACTGAGATGCTTGTTCTAGCTGAGATGCTTGTGCTGGCTGAGATGCTTGTGTAGGAGCTGACTGAGATGCTTGATCTAACTGAGATGTTTGAGTTGGCTTATATGCTTGACTAGTAGATGGTACTTTGCAAGTAAGCTTGTTGTGTCCTTCTTTCTTCCACCTGCTACACCTTATAATGAATAATGTCCTCCTCATCTTTTTATCAAAACCATCTATCTCTCCTTGTTCTAAATTCCTCCTTTTTTTGGCCTTCCAAACATTTTCCTAAATTTGGGGGCGAACATCAAGATACTGTTCTTATCCATAGGTTTGAGCCATTAACACGCTATATTACAGGCTTGTACACTTGCATATATCTTGATTTCCTATAGTAATTAGGAATGTAATCATCAATCTTGTGGTTCATACTTTTGATTGTTGCAAGTGAATGAACACAAGGCATGCCTGTTAGCTCCCATCTTCTGCATGAACATTTCTCTTCCTTAAAGTTGACTGTGAATTTTTCAGCTACGCTTCCCATATGCCTCACTTTAAATATATGCTCATAAGACATCCCAACAATAATACACATTCCAATACTATACATCATATCACATAATTTGTTTAAAATAATTTACTTGACAAGCCCCGTGTTTGTGTATGAACTTGTTTTCTCAACCTTCTTCATAATGTTAGACAACACTTCAACACATGCCAATTTCTGAAACCTCATCCTATTTGTAGCCCATCTCTCCATAATGTATATCCTAATTTCTTCCATCATGGTTATCAATGGCTTGGCCTGAGACTCCAGGATGACACTATTAAATGATTCTGGCATATTATTGAGAACAACATCACATTTGTTATCAGTCTTGAAGTATGATCTTATCCAAAACCTTGGAGGGGTGGTCATCATGTGTTTGTATGCTTCTCCATTGAGGTCTTTCATTACTCTCTCTTTCCCAAGCTTGGTAGTAAGTTGACTTGGCAACTTTCCATATAATTTCCTTTAGTTTTTCCTGGATACCTCTTCCTGAATTTATTGTAGATATGCCTAACACAAAATCTATGTTCAACTCTAGGCAACAGTTCTTCCATTGCAGGCAATAATCCCTAAGTCATAAAAAATGTAACATGAGAATTTGTAACATGAAATACTTATCAAAATAGAGTCATACCTTTTGTTGATCAGAAAAAAAGTGTATGTGTGGCACTCTTCTCTTACACCAAGATCATCAATAAGCAACTCTAAGAACCATGTCCAGCTATCCTTGTTTTCACTCTCCACCACTGCATATGCTATTAGTAGCAATTGATCATTGAGATCTCTTCCTATGGCTGCTAGGATTTGACCTCCACAAAGGCCTTTCAAAAAAACATCCATAAATTCCAATGAAATGCCTGCTTACCTTAAAGATTTCCTTACAAGCTGCCAAACATACATATAGCCTTTTGAAATTTAATTTAAGAACATCACCACCTTCTTGTGCAGGTTAGACATTCACTTTTACAGTTGACCCTGGGTTAGCTCTTAATAACTCATGTGCATAGTCATATATCCTTTCATAATCCCCTAGGAATGACCCATTAACCATGTATCTATCTGCAAACCTACCCCTTATTGCCTTGGTTTTGTTTACCTCCACGTTCTACTTTTTTCGTACCTTCTCCTTAATGTCCTTAAGTTTTATTCTTGGGGTTGGTTTTAAGTGAATTCAGCAACCTCTTGCTCAGCCATTTAGTCTTCAACAACTTCACATTGTATTCTCTACTGCAACTATGAGTGTCTACTACCTTTCTTAGTTGCCAAGAATCCTTAGTAGACAATCTAGCACAATAAGCTTCCCATTCACATCCTACCTTACACCTAACCCTAATCCTTTTCTTGTCATTTTTAATGAACTTTAAATTTCTGCTAGACTGGACTACATAAGAGGTAATATCTTTCTTGAAATCTTCTGCTAAACTAAAGTAGGTTCCCCTTTCCCATTTTTAATTGGACATATCCTTTGGAAGCTTGAAAATTGGATACTTCTTTCTCCTAACTCTATTGCTATCATCACTGTAATAGTCACTTCCTAGATCATCACTTTCATTATCACTTCCTTTGCTATCTTCTTTATTTTGCTGCACACTTTTCTTTACCTTTTTTGCTTTTCACTTGTTCATCATCAACTTCATAGTCAATTAGGTTACCATCTTCTTCTTCCAATTCAATGTCATACTCATCAAATTAATCCTCAAATACTACCTCAATTGCACTATCATAATTGAAGGTGTTGTCATCAGAACTATCATCATCATCAGTCAGTCTTACACATCATCAATCTCACAAGCCCTATGTCCAACATCATCATCTTCCCTAACACCATCTTCCCTAACATCATCTTTCGTGACACCATATTTCCCAACTCCATCTTCCCTAACATCATCTTCCCTTACATCATCTCCCATAACACCATCTTCCATAACATCATCTTCCCTAACACCATATTCCCTAACACCATCTACCCTAACATCAGTTTCCTTCAACATATCCTCGGGCACAACTTCTGCCTCATCAACTATCTCATTAATGGGTACCTCATCTAACACAATTTCAGTCTCATCAGCATAATCAGGCTATGATAATATGTGTTGAATAAATACTTCAACACTAATATGAATCCTATATAAATCAACAATCTCTAATGCCCCCTTGTCATCAACCAACAGATTCATCCCAGCAGCAAGATCCCTATAATATATCTTTTATCTACATCTACGTAACGTAGCTCTTTAATAACACCTACCAATTCAAAATAGTTCCACTTATCAACATCTACTCTTAAATCGACAATCTCGCCTCCTTCGTACACACTCATGTCCTATGTAACAAATTCACCACTATGGTGTATTGTAATGTTTAGATATTCATCCATTTCAGATTATGCCCTAAATAGACACGAAGAACATAAATTTCAGAGATAGAGATTTCAAAAAACCTTAAATTCGAAAAAGGTAATTATGCAGAAACTTACCTATGATGACTTGTGTTGTGGTCACTTTCACCTTCAAGAACATAATCTCAGTTCTTCGCTTCGCTCATAGTTTCTTCACAGAAGAGTGCTACAACAATGGCTTCGTTGAAATAGGGTTAGATTCAAGTGTTGGAGCTGATACTTTACCCCACTTCCTTTTCTGTTTAATGCCACCTGGACAAATACTTTAAACACGTGTAATGCCACATATATGGCACATAAAGACTACCATTGACTTTGACTAACGGTCCAGACAGAAAAGAAAAATGTGGTCATTTTTAAACAATTAAAGGACCACTTTAGAATTTTTTAAAGATAATGGACCGGAATGGATCCCGAAAGAAAAATAAGGGACTAAAAAAGATATTTTTGCCAAAAAAAAATAATTTAAATCATGCAAAATAGTATTTGCTTTCTATTACTTAACTAAGTGTTTGGCCTTTTATAAATAATGAACAAATTATAAATATAGTATTATGTGATAATGATTCAAAAGCAACGTTTATTATTTATTCTTTATTAAATCAAAGAAATGTAATATGTAGTTTAAAAATGAGTCGACGATATACAAAATCAAATTATAATAACAACATGAAAGCAATAAATAAATATATATATATATATATATATATATATATATATATATATATATATATATTGAGAACTTGTATTTTTGTGAGAAACGAGAACTAATAATATTAACCGTCAGATTTAATTAACGTTTAAGATTTAATAATGTTATATAAAAACCACTTTATTTGAGTATTTTCTATTATGCTTTGATATTTAAAAGTTTCATAAAAAATCTCATCATAAATATTTTTTATTTGTAGAACATTCAAAAATAAGAAATTAACTATATTAATAATATGTTTATTTTACAGGTCAATATATTAAAACATTCAATATTTTTCTGTAAAATAAATTAATGATCAATATATTTATAATTATGTACAAATAAATTTATATTAATTCTAAAGTATAAATTAAAAGCTATGTTTGTAAAAAAACAAAAAAAAACTATATTTACAGTATGATTCAGAATTAAATAATGAATAGAATTATACCAATTTTAAATATAAATAGATATATAATAAATAAAATCAATTTTTTATTATTGAATGTTCTACCATTGTGATTATCTTAATTAAAAATAAATTATGGATTTATCACCTATATTCTTATTTGATTAAAAATATTAAATAATATGAAATTAATATTTTTATTTAGTTGATTAATTTATTTGCAAGTTAGAATTTTGTTTTCTATTTTTACAAGTTCGTGACTATTGTAAATTTGATTTATTATCTATATTTTAACTTTATTAAAAATAATAGAAAATGTGAAACTAATACCAACATTAAATTTGATTGATTTATTTATTTACGGTTTCAATTTTTTTATTTTACAAATTATGCAATGGTGATTGTGACACCCCAAATAATTCAATATTTAAAATAATTAGAATTTTAATTATTAATTTAATTAGAGTTTAATTATTAATATTTTGAATTATTGGATTTAATTAATTAAATAAATGAAAGGAGGAGTTGGGAGTGTGAGGAGTAATGGAGGGTGTGACGAGTAAAATCCTCTACCTATCCTAATTATTATTTTATTTTATTTATTGGAATAATAAAAGGAAAAAGAAGGAAAGGAGGAAAATAAGGTTTTTCATCATTCGTAACATTGGAGAAGAGAAGAGAAAGAGGAAAAGAGTGAAAGTTGCCGGAATTCGAAGAACCCACAAGGTAAGGGGTGGTTTCGATTGATTAACATGCCTTATCGGTTTTAATTGCAATAGAATTGATCATAGTGTGTTAAGAATTCTCAATTTAGTAATGCTAGGTTTTCGTAGAATTATCCCAATTGTGTCGGATTGTGTAGGATTGAGTAATTTGGATGTTATAGGGTCATTAGGAATGGTCAGAGAATGTTATATTGTATGTTACTGCTGTTGGATTGTGTAATTATATTGTGTTTGGGTGTTGGATTCGTGTGGGATTGATGGGAATTGAATTGGTATGCATAATCGTCAAACGCATAATTTTGGTTCAGAGTCGTAGGAACCGGTTCCATGTGGAGGAACGGGTTCTGGTATAAAACCAAGAGAAACATTATGGGTTCTTTGAAGGTTACTCTAGGGAGGAACCGGTTACTCTGAGGAACCGAGTTCCAGTTCATTTTCAAAGAAATCGATTTTTCTTGGGAACGGGTTCTGCTGGAGGATCGGGTTTCCATACATTTTCGAGGGACGTGTTTTGAACTTTGTGGGAACCGGGTTCCACTGTTACTTTTTGAAAAATTCCAAACTTTAAAAATTCATAACTTTCAAACCGTAAGTCCGTTTTGAGCGCCGTTTTGGACGTTGTTTCTTAAATTTAATGCTCTATTTTATGAAATAAAGGGAATTCCTGTAACTTGAAATTATTTTGAAAATGTGTCGAATTCCGAATTAAGTGGTTTGTTATTCAATGCATACTTGGTGTATATGCGGTAGTATACCTGCGACAATTGATTGTATCAGGATTTTGTGAATGGAATGCATGTTTATGCTGCTGATTGTGTGCATGATCGTTGAGGACATCATGTCTTGGTTTTTATTCGGTTTATGATAATTGTTGTATTCATAGATTGATTGAATGTTGCATGTTGATGTTGTGCATGCATATGCATTCTGGTGAAGTTAATTCCTATTGTGTGGAATTTGACTTGTATTGCAAATAACCGTTCCCGGATGATGATGGGTGGTGAGGCTGGATTCGTATCCGGGTGATTATGGACGAATCGATGATTATTGTATCCGGGTGATGATGGATTAGTGTGTGTGACTTAGTTCACGTTTTGGTTCCACATGCATTGCGTCTGCATTTGTATTTGTATGGAATTGTAACATGTTAGGATGGTTTCCAGTGTTACAATTCTCTTGTTGTTATTGTTGTGCATAATGGATTGTGTGGTTGCAACTATGTGTTGAAATCTGAATTATGCTAGAATGAGTGGATTAATATACTTGTGATATTATGTTGTCTGAGGAACTTATAATGCATATTAATTATAATGAAATCTCACCCTTACTTTAATGATTTCAGATTAAAGTTAGCAGCTCAGGAGTTGGTGAGGATGGCTCTAGAGCTATGTTATTTAGTGTCCGCGTGTCAGTGTCATGCTCTGATAGGTTGTAACACTGAGGAACGTTTACCTGAGAAAATTATTTAGTATTTCGTTTGTTATTTGAATTACTTTGGGAATAATTATGTTTTGGTATTATTCCGTATTGGTTTTGTGGTAATTTCCGTTGTGTAAAACATGATCTTAATTTGATTGATTATTCTAATAAGTCCTTCAGTGAAGCATGGCTACTGTTTATTGAGGTTTTATTTTATTCTGAATTGTGACATCCCTTGTTTTACATGTTACTTTGATTTAATTATTATATTCGCGGGGTATTTTAGAAGGGGTGTTACAGTGATCATTTTGAATAAATTTTACTGTTGTGACAAAATTATTATAATTGTGGCGCCATTTGGTATGAGTGTTCAAATCTAAATCAATCCAAATTAAAAATTAAAAACCAATCCAAAAAAACCGGAAACTGCAAAAAAACGAAATTTATTGAATACGTTTGATGTTATTTTGTGAAAATCGATCAATTCGGATTAAATTTCAAATTAATTTTTTAAAATCGATCCAAACCAAATCAAACCGCATACATATATTTTTATACTTATTTATTTTTTATTAGAATGACATGTTACATGAATTTATTATTAGATGATAATAATTTTGTTAATAATAATTATTAGTTTGGTATAATCTATTTATTTTTATTATTTCAACCTAAATGGATCTCTTTCATTTGGTAATATTAACTTTTAATATATTATATGTTATATATTATATCAAATCTATGATTTATCGGTAGTTTTATAATATTAATGTGTAATTTGGATATCCAAAAATCGATCCAAATTAAACTGCATAAAATTGAATCAGATCAGATTGATTTTTTTAATACATCATCCAAAACTGAACCGAATCGCAAATAAATTTATCTTTGGATCAAATGAGTTTTTGCGTTAAAATCGATCAATACCGAACCGGAAACACCCCTACTATTTGGATATTGATAAACTAAAAAGATAAATCTTATTATTTATTTTATTTTTTCATAAAAAATAAATAAAAATGTGCTAGTAATTAATTTATATAAAATATTAGTATAATAAATTAAAATATTTATGGTAAGATTCTCTTTTTAAATATTAAGCATAATGAAAAATAATTAAGTAAAGTGTTATTTATATGAAATTAATAAATATTAATCGTTAATTAAATCTAACTATCAATATCATTAGTTCTCATTTCTCGTAATAGATATTAATTCCCACTTGATACGCTCCCTATTTACTAAATGATACATGGATAATTTTAAAATTTTAATTTTCCTTGACATGATCGTCATTAATTAACAAAATAAAATTAATTTACATAGCATTATTGCTTTTTTATAAACTTATTTGAAACAGTAATTAAATCAATTCATTTTCAGTATTATATTATTATTTATATTTTATAGAAATAATAATTCAATCTAAACTAGTTTTATGCTGACATTTAATAAAAATATAGTATAATTTTGATATTTTTAAAAACGAGTTACAAAATAAAATTATACGATAAGATGATAAATTCTTATTAAAATTTTTTATTTATTTATTTATGTATCTAGTCATTATTTTATATTAGATACATCAATGATTTAATTATTTAATTTTTTTTTACTGTTTATAAATATGGCCGAAATATGCAAATGTATATAATTAATGATTGTACTTATCTTTTTATGGATAAAATCGATAATTACCAAATGAACAAAACTAACAATTATTTTTGGATAAATCTTTACAAAAACAAAAGTTGGGGATACTTCATAGTCATAATGGTTGGTTACTAACTAACATATAAAATATTATATATATAAAAAAGAAAAACAGTTAGCCATAACTTGAACTCAAAGACAACTAAAAGCAAACCCTACCACTCCAACATGGTTTGGTTATAGTTGACATCTTGATCCATATTCTCTTTCGTGGTGGGTCCATTCCACACCATACACAACACACTCTCATTTCTATTATTCTCTTCTCATCCATATTTTCCATTTTTAATAATACACTTTCATCTCAATACGACACCGTCCACTCACACTTATAACTCTGAAGAACTCTACTAACACATATTCTCACTTTTCATTCCTTTCACGCTTCCTTTTCCACTTTCTATCTTTTTAATTCGACGTGCGTTATTTTATCATAATTCATTATTATTATTATTGTTTATGTTTATTTCTATTATGGCTACCAGATTTTCGTTTTCATACAAGTTCATGTCTATCGTTTCCACATAAGCAATCAATGAAGCGTCCGTTTCGGTTACGTCGATTTCCATTTCCGATTCCTTCCATTGCCATATATTTCTATTTCTTCACTCTTTTAAGCCTTCAAATCGGTTCAACACAAATCACAAAACAACAACAGAGCACTGAGATCTCACTTTCTTCTCGAGAGATTTCTAATCGAGTTGAAATCAAAATATGATTCGATCGGTTTCTGTTACGGTGAACTTCGCCGTGGCTTTTGCATTGGTGTGTGTAATCACGGTGGTTCCATGGCGCGTTGAATCACGAGAAGAACAGAGGCTTCTGGTGAACATGACGATTGTTACGAGCGCACGTGATACTGAAGCTTGTAAGTTTTATTTTGTTTTATTTACTTTATTTTCTCTTCGGTAATTATTTTGTTTTTATTAAATAAAATTTGATGTGTTTGAATTTGTAGTTTGTTTGGATGGGAGTTTACCGGCTTATCATTTGCACAGAGGTTATGGAGCAGGGGAGAACAATTGGCTTCTACAATTTGAGGTATGTTCATTTTTTTTTACTTAGAAAATGGAAAATTAATTTAAAAAACAGCTATAGTGATATATTAATATTAATATTAATTAAAATTTTAAATCATAAGCGTATGATCAATTTTAGTGTAAGGTTGATTATGAAGTTGAAAAGGTAAAGTGTACAAATTGGTGTCAGTGATGTTTTGTAGTGTTTGAAAGATGGTGGCGGTGTTGTTTGTTGGTATTGTGGGGGTAAAAGGGTGGTGATTGGTTGGTTTAAAAATGATTCAGGTACTGTTTTTGTGTCGCCTATGCCTAGAGTTTTGCGCGCGCACTGCTTTTCGCAAACAAAAATACTCAAACGCCTGTTTCTGTGTCTCTTGTTGCTCAAATGGGGGAGTAGTTCGTAGTACTTACGTTCATTAGTATGTCGTGCACCTTAAGCTTATAAATAAAAAATATTTAAAATTTGACTAAAAAATATTATGGCAACTCAAAAAAAATTTAAAAAAAAGAAGTTAATTTTACTATAAATAGAAAAAAGTTATTATTATCTTTTTTGGTGTAAAACTTTTAATTCCTACATAATATTTCTAAGGAAGGGAATTATTTATGTACATTTTCTTAACTAATTTTTTTTAATTAATTTATAATTTAAAAAATAATCATTAGATACATTCATAGAAATTTATATTCTTTGTTTTCCTTTTTATATATTTATTTTCTTTTAAATAATCATATTCAAATATGCTTCGTATTAAATATTTAAAGATTCGTAGTAAATTTTAATATATGATTCAAATTTATATAGTCAATTATCTCCGATCGGCCCAACTTTTGATGGTAAATTTTTAGTTTTAACATGCATACACGGTACTAATTAAATTTAAAAAAATATCTAAAAATTAAATAAAATATTTGAAATTTACTAAAAATATTAATGTATAAAAGTTTTATACTACGTACAAATAATATAAACAATTTGACTCAAAAATTAAGAAAGTATAAATTAAAAAAGATAATTGGTGCAAATGGCACGGTATGGTGTTCTCTTACAAAACTGGAACATGATTGCATGTTCAAAAACATCACATGCGGATGCATTTGGTTTCACTATTGCAGTCCACCTTCTACATGCGTGGGTTGACTTTTTAACTTTTTTTTCTGAATGTGTAAAAAATTATAGTTTGATCAAACAAATATTTCAGAATTTTTAAAATTTTGATCCTCATGTTTCACATAAAAATCAACATCCAGTAATTGTTAACTTCACCTACAAAGTTCACAATGCAATTCTAGACGTCAGTTCATCATCTTGTATTTAAATATTATTTTTTTATAGATTTTATAAAATGTCTATTCATCTATCATATCCATTTAGGCATATCATATCCATTTACTTAAATAAGTACTAGTATGATTCTTAGTAGACGAAACAACGGCTAATCATTTCAGTTAGCTCGGTGATGGAGCCCAAATCTCAATTGAAGAAATTACCCTTGGATTGGTTATGTATTCATAAATTATCATTAATGAGGAGCAATTTATGGTGTACTTGACAGGGTGGTGGATGGTGCAATGACTTGCAATCATGCTCGGAGAGAGCACCAACTCGTAGGGGTTCAACAAAGCACATGAACAAGTTTGCGGTTTTCTCGGGTATTTTAAGCAACAATGCCACCCTTAATCCAGGTAAACCAATACTCATTTCTTTTTCTTTCTTTCTTTTCACAATTAAGAAAATTAACTCCATTGAATTTAAAGGTTGGAAAATTTCTTGGAAACTTCCAAGTTATAGCTGAAATATCACATCAAATACTTATATCTAATCAATATAAAATTCCTAATAATGTATATACTTTAATTTCTTATTGCTAAGTAACATGTAGTGGTAGGTATTTGGTTAACATCAACTTAGCTATTTCCCATATATATAAACACTTTTGTTGTTGCAAGTCCTTTTAAAATAGCTGTTATTTGGTTTAAAATCAATGCTTCCCTGCCAAATAGGTAAGCCAACCGTGTCCAATGAATCTCCACATTAACTAGCTTTCATTTTCCTTCAGATTCCTTTTCACGTGCTCTTGTTGTAGCCATGTAGCTACCTCTTGATTTTATACCTTATTTATATTTTTCACTTAGCTTTTCTCATGATATGTTCTGTATAAAACTTTCCAATCTTGTATCTTGCGTGCTTCAGTTCTCCATTACACATATGACAGTGTGACATTTAATTTTAGACAAAAGATGTATTGTTCTCTGCTTCCCTTGTTCATTTTTACACTCTTTTGTCATAAAAAAAAATCATTTTTTAGTTTTATTGAATATAAGCCTGTAATATTAATTATTCAATCAATTTTAAATAATAAACTCTTGTTACTTCTCCAACATATTACTCACTTTGAAAGACTCAATTATGTTCCGGCCTGTAGTTTATAGTTATATAAAGACATGTGACTAATAGCGTTTGTTGGAATCCATGAAATTTGTTTATTCATCTTTAAAAGGTGAAATTTCAGGGCTTTTAGTCTATTATCCAAAATAAAAGACTCCATTCTTAAAAATCTTGATGTGGTTATAAAATTTAATAAATTATATTCTCTCTTTGTTAAGAGTTTGCTCTTTATCATTTGAAATATTATGAGTTTTTTTTTTAAAATAAAATTTGTGCATTTGGACTGTACCAGACTTTTACAATTGGAACCGGGTGAAATTGAGATATTGTGATGGAGCTTCATTTACTGGAAACAGAGTGTTCAAAAATGGGGTAATTTTTTCAGTTCATCTCCCACTTAATCAAATCTTGAAAATGCAATATTTCACAATATATATAGTCATATTTAATACAATCTTTCTTTAACAAAAGCTGAAAGTTTTAGCAAGTTTTTTAGTTTAGTTCTATCTTGCAAGAAAATTTTGACTATAAATTTTGACTATTATGGATCTTTTTTAATGTTAATATTAGTGGTATATGATGAAATAAGTGAACTGAAATGAAATAGGACAAAATCAAATTTTAATTGTATTTTAATGAACTGTTACTCTTCCTGTTTGTGTGATGAACATCAGACAACAACACTGTACTTCAAAGGGCAAAAGATTTGGGAAGCCATTATTAAGGATCTTCTGCCAAAAGGTTTAGGAAAGGCATACAAGGTATAGTAGTTACTCTTTCATGAAAATTTAGGATTATATTATATGAATGAAATTTATAGTACCTATTATGATTATTTATGTTGTGTAGGCTTTGCTTTCTGGCTGTTCAGCAGGAGGTTTGGCCACCTTTCACCATTGTGACAACTTCACTAAGTATTTGCCAACAACTACTACTGTTAAATGCTTGAGTGATGCAGGTTTTTTCCTTGACGGGTATGTATATTTAATTTAATTTACTCTATCTTTCAGTCATTACAGCAAAACTGAATTTTAACATTCCCTTTTGCACCCTGTTTATGCAGAAGAGATGTCAGTTTGAATCACACTATGAGGTACTTCATCAAAAGTTTAGTTACATTGCAGGTAATGTTCAACATGTTATTCCCTATATTGAATTTTCAAGTTGCATTACAGAAAGAAAATTGCTCAAGAGTAAACAGGCTTATTTGGGATGGTTTTGTTTTGTTTACACCAGGGGATAGAGCAGAACCTTAATGAAAACTGCACCAGTGCGCTTTCATATCCAGACTTGGTATGTTTTCTCATGAACTGGTATCATTATTTCAGGAAGATAAGATTCTGACATATGTCGTGTTTTTTTTGTATGCAGTGCTTCTTTCCACAATATGCGTTGAAATATATATCAACCCCGTATTTTATCTTGAACTCTGCCTATGATGTATTCCAAGTAATGATTTTTTGATGCAGTTTGTTCCTAACTTTCTATGTTGCATATTCAATTAAACTCATAGTCGGTGAACTATGAAATTAATAGACTTAAAATTTCAACAGTTCCATCATATATTGGCGCCACCTTCAGCTGATCCCCTTGGGCACTGGAATCACTGCAGGGTGAACAAATCGACATGCACGCCAGCCCAAATTTATACATTGCAAGGTTCCTTTTTCAAATTTTCTGCCATCAATTTCACATTTTTTGGTGTGTGTGTGAACATGTTCAAATTCCATCCTTCTAATTGTAAATAGAACTGACTTTCCTTGATCCAATGCACTTTACTCAGGTTTTAGGCTCAGCATGCTTGCAGCTTTGAAACCATTCTACTTTTATTCAAACAGAGGGGGAATGTTCATAAATTCATGTTTTGCTCATTGCCAAAGTGAATCGCAAGAAACATGGTTTGGAGACGATTCTCCTAGAATAAACAACAAGGTACTATGATAATCTTATCTTGTTCATTGTATGTAACATTTTAACTAACTTAAAGTGTGAACTTTAGCATAGTGAATGTTGAAGCAGCAAACATGGCTAAATGGCTCTACCTTTTACAGACTATTGCAGAAGCTGTTGGTGATTGGTATTTTAGTAGAAACAGAAGCAAACAAATTGACCGTCCCTATCCATGTGATAATGATAAAACTTGTCATAACTTAATACCATAAGCTCAGGTAATGATGAGTTATAATATAGAGAGAATTCTTTTGGATATCATTGCAACTTTATGGTCCATTGATCTGACTCAGTTTGAAATGTTTCAGGTCACTTGGAAGATGATACTGGAAATTTGTCAACAAACTTTCCAGTCCCCCGTATATATTTAGTGAATGCTAGGAAGATAGAAAAATATTGATAGAGAAATGAGAGAAATTATGATTTAAATGATACTTTTCAATTAAGCCATTCATTATTAAGTATATTCATAATTTTGCTTAATGAAAATCAATTAGCATTTGTCTGACAGTTCTTATCAACTAACTGTATGCTATGTAGTTTTGTGACTCCCCAGTTTTTATCTTACTCGCCCTTCCAGCATTTCATAAATAAACAATTTAAATGATCATGCTTTGAAATAATTGAATGAACTGCTTAAACAATGTTTTCAACAACTAAACTACTAATTAATCACTTAACTTTAATTTAATTAATGAAATCAGTTTTACAAAATGATTCATTGAAAGACACATTATACATATGTCTTTTCTTTGACAGCAAAGGCAACTGATGACATGTTATTATATTCTATGATGTTATAGTTAAATACGAGACATTGTTGGTGGTGGTTTTTGTTAGCTCAAAGCACAAAATCACTTGCACAAGAAAATGGATCAAGCCTTGCACACAGTTTGTAATTTTGGAGAGAATGAATGAGAAGAGATAAGAGTAGAGAGAGAAGAGTGATCTCATTAACTTGTTAAACAATGATCACATTACAAGGGTTGATATAGCTATGAGTTGCACTAGAAGGCACCAACTAACTCCAACTGACATCCCTACTCTAATTGTCATGTAACTTACTGTTAATAACAATTTTAAAATTCTAATTGATCGTATCTTGTGCTACAAGTACAAATTGGCCAAAATGAATTATTCACACACCATCTAATTAATTGTGGTCAATTTCTTTACACCCATTAAACTTCTAACCTTCTTATACACTTCAACTTGAATTGACAAAAATTGTGGTCAATTTCTTTACACCCATTAAACTTCTAACCTTCTTATACACTTCAACTTGAATTGCCTTTGTTAGGATGTCTGCAATTTGGTCTTCACTTTTGAAATGCTCTAGGCACAGCCTCTCATTGCTAACCTGCTCTCTAAGATAGTAAAATCTCATATCAGTATATTTACTCCTGCCATGTGCAACAAGATTCTTGGCCAAATTTATGGTAGAAATGTCAATCTTCATAGTCATAGCTCCATGATCTTGATCTTCAACTTTGTCAATTAGATTTACCAGCCATATAGCCTAACAAGCACGCACTTGACAAGTACACGCTTGACAAGCACACACTTGACAAGCACGCATTGATGTTGCGATGTATTTTGCCTCATGTGAGGACAAGGCTACCGTTGGCTCCTTCCTTGAACTTCAAACTACTGGTGCACCACCCAACAAGAACATATACATTGTTGTTGATTTCCTATCATCAACATCACCACACCAACTAGAATCAGTGTATCCAATAAACTTACACAACTTCCCTTTGTCTATTGTTGGAAACAAGATACCATAATCCTACATACCTCTAACATAGCTTTTTATCCTTTTAGTAGCTGCTAGGTGTGACAACTTTAGCTTTTGCATGAGTCTGTTTACCAAACCTACACTGCATGAAAGATGGGATCTTGTGTAACAAAGATATCTCAGTGGTCCAATGAGTCTTTTGTATCGTGTTGGATCAATTTCTCTCTCATATGTGTCATTTGTCAATTGTAATTTTGACTTAACTGGTGTTACTGCATATTTACAGTGTTCCATCTCAAATCATTGTATTTGATTTTTAGTTGTTTTAGTCAAATTTGTCAAAAGTAGATTGTTAGTTCCATGGTTTTATGATTGGATAAATTTTTCTAAAATAATTCTACTGATGTTGAGCGATATGTTTTAACATTTGCATTAACTGTCATAACAATTTTTCTGTTATGAGTTTTTCAGCCAGATGTCGAAGACAATGTCATGACATCCTGTTCGGGTGGAGCGTTTGCATCCACCTATTTGGTATTTCTTAACAAGATTTGATTTGATTTTCTAAGATTCCTTTTGGATAATATCTCAGTGTTTTTTTGCAGGCCAAATATATGTAATTTGGAACAAGAAAATCAAATCTCCATCAACATTAAAGTTTTTAAATTTGGCTGTTGAGCTAATTTAGGATACTTGAAGATTTGTTCCAAGATTTGAGGAGATATTTTCTACAGCAATCAACTTGTTGATCAAGGAATAAATGTGTAGAAAATTTGAATCCCATGGACAACTGAAGCTTATAAAAGAAAGACCAAGACCTAGAGAAAATTATTTCTTTAATTCTTAGAAAAATAAGGGTTTAGGTTTAAGAGTCTCTCATGTGTTTTGTGAATGTAAGTCACCCTTGTATCTTTTGATATTTCTATTCAGTCTGCCTATAGATGTTGTCTGATATTGGAAATATCAGTTCAAACATATTTTGTATTAGTGCCATAATTTCATTAATAAAGAAAACTTAGTTACTCATAATAAAAGGAATCATAATTGAACTAATAAAAAATAGGGAATTTCTTCACACACTTCGTGGTTTTCTCCCACACCCTTAAAAAACCAAAAATACCATTCGTAAGTGCACTTACGATTCACCTTATTTTGTACGTTTTATTATTTTAAACGTTGAATTTGAAAAAAATAAGGTCACTTACGAAACTTTTTCTGAATGTGTTAAAAAATATTTAAAACTACAATAATTTTTACTATAAGTCACATTATATTTTTTGTTTTCAGAAATTCAAATAAGTTGCATTCTATATACGCAAACCAACTAAAATATTACTATGTGATGGGAGAAAAATAGTCATAAATATCAAATTACATAAATTGTTCAGAAAGTAAGTACGATCAAATTATTACAAAATCAAAGAAGAAAAAATAAGGCTACTGCGTATATGCCTAATCCTAACCCCCCGCGCCCTCATATGCCTGCAATAATCCGCTGCACGCTCTGGCTCAACGACGATCCTCTCCATCACGACAACGGCCTGGGGACCGCCCTCATGCATAATCCCAGCATCCAACGACTCCCGTCCAAGTTGGCGGATGCGCAGACAGATGGACACTAGATCAATGGCAAGGTCATTATGTGCCTGCTCGTTCTCCAGGAGCTCCTCATGTGCTGGACTTGGTGGACGTCCAGGACCATCTGGTGTCATGAAAGAGTGTGACCCTCTAAAGAACCATGACGTGTAACCCTTTATACATTTCCACATATGGGATGCCCGCATCATCCACTCAACTGCCTCATCTCTGGATATCTTGATATGGTTGAGTAACCTACCTCTGATAGGTAGTTGGAGCAAGAAGGCAACATCATCAAGCATAACGGTCAACTCCCCAATTGGAAAGTGGAAAGATGACGTATCCTTATGCCACCTTTCAGCAAAATCACTCTACATGTCGGTGTTAATGGCATTATAACCTGTATCGCATAATTCGGAAAGACCGAATCCGATGACAACAATATGGAACTAATGAGCCTGTGGAATATAAAGATCAAAATTTTTGCAAGAATGGTTGACATGCTTTAAAGCCTTCCTTTCCTGAAACATAAAAAATCAATGGAAATAAATCAAGAGGAATCGAATTTTTGAATAAAAATTATAATACGAAATAACTTAAGTGGAACCAAAAAAATACCTTTCCATCCCACACATAACGAGCAGCATGATCCTGATAATAAATCAGGAGGGATGTGTCATATGACCCTCTTGGATAGCCATCCTCCGCCTCTACAGGTTTCTCAACATCGTTGTCTGAGACCTCAACGTGGAATATAAAGATCAAAATTTTTGCAAGAATGGTTGACATGCTTTAAAGCCTTCCTTTCCTGAAACATAAGAAATCAATGGAAATAAATCAAGAGGAACCGAATTTTTGAATAAAAATTATAATACGAAATAACTTAAGTGGAACCAAAAAAATACCTTTCCATCTCACACATAACGAGCAGCATGATCCTGATAATAAATCAGGAGGGATGTGTTATATGACCCTCTTGGATAGCCATCATCCGCCTCTACAGGTTTCTCAACATCATTGTTTGAGACCTCAACGTTTTCGGCGTCCTCTGCCTAAACATCCTGGGCCTCCTCCTCCGGTACCTCTACCTCTGGTACCTACTTATCAGGTACCTCCTAATGTGCACCAGAGGTAGATGCCTAATGCATACGACTCTTCCGTGACAGTGCGAAAGGTGAAGCTATCTCTAGCTGTGCCCTTTTCTGTCGCTCTCGACAAGTCGACGCAGTCTAGCTTGATCTTCTATGTCTCAAACGCGCCATTTGATCCTGGTTCTCTGTCATTTTCCAGAAATAAACCATTACAATTGTTAGGTTACTAATTTGAAACAAGTCAGGTGAAAATTCGTAAGTGCACTTACGAATTCACCCATTTTGGGTGAATTAGCAAGTGCACTTACGAAGTCCCTCCAGGGTCACTTTGCAGATGTACTTGCGAAACCCTTCGTCCATAATTTTCCAAAACCAGAAAACTCAGTCCCTAAACACCCAAAATTCCTATTTCTTTATCCAATACAACTACATTTACCTAATATTACTTCATATACAAATTAATTTCTATAACCTAACCTAATAATCTTATAAAATTTAACATTTTGAATAAAAAATATGTGAAGAAAATTTACACCAATTTGAGTTTGGAGTTAAAATGCCAATGAGTTTGGAGATGGAGTTTTGAGTTTGTTGGGTGTTTTGAAATAAAATGGGTTTGGGGGTTATTTTGTGTTTTGCTAAAACAAAACACAGACTTCGTAAGTGCACTTATGAATTATCCAAATAAGGTGAATTTGTAAGTGCACTTGCGAATTCACCTTATTTTTTTAAAAATAAGGTGAATTCGCAAGTGCGCTTACGAATTCACCTTATTTTCAAAAGTTATGGGTTATTTCAAAAAGCACTTGCGAAGTCCACCTTCAAGGTGAATTCGTAAGTGTACTTATGAAACATGGGGGTATTTTTGAGTTTCCACAAGAAGTGGGGAAGAAGCCCACTAGGTGGGTGAAGAAATTCTCAAAAAATAATACATGAATATCTAATTAGAATTTGGCTTTCGGTGATGAAAACCTTTACTCTAGATCCCAAGAAACTGCTTTACAATTTAAATTTTGTACCAAGAATGTCCACCCTTTTCCCCTTTTATAAAAGTCAAAATATGTTATAAAAAGGTATTTTTTTACGCACCCGATTCTGTTAATCTCGGACGCAAATCCTTCATATAGGCAACACAATGCTTGTTGTCGTGTATGCTATGACACCTGTTGTGAAATGATTTTTTCAATAAATAGATCTTTTTGTTAGATTTATTTTTAAAAAAATCTGATCTCAAATGGAGTTACGCAACTCTAGATATGATCAAATTATTATACAGACATTATGATCTAAATTATGCTGAAAATTATATTTTCTTCACCATTTCTCCATTTTTTTCATCTTTTTGATTTGTTTCTCCTCTTTTTAGTTTTTTTTTTTATATTTCTTCATAAAACTTAAAAAATAATTAACCAAAAATCATCAAAACCGTATGCAAAATGCTTAAAAAAATTATATGGTGACAAAGTATCATGAATCGTTAAGCTTTCTCTTATAGATTAAAAGAGTATACCATATATTTCTTAAGAGTATACTTTTCCCCTGTTATCATTATCAAAAAGCAGTAAAGAGATAATAAATAATACTTGGAACCCAAATACCTCATTGAGAAAGAAGAATATAATAAGGATAAAAAACACTCTAAAAATTAATCCATGTATTATTGATTTAAGATCTATAAATTAGTTCTTATAAAATAAAATTTTCTTTAGAAAGGGGTTTTGTCAGTCAGTTTTTTAGATTAAAATACAAACTCAGTTACACAATCCTTTTTTTACATGATCCCTAATCAAATGGTGTATGGTTTTAATGTGTTTTGTTTGAGATTGAAATATTAGATTTTTAGTGAGATTTATAGTGCCAGTGTTGTCACATCTTATTGGGAAAGTTTCAAAATTAAAATTGTAATCACTTAACTCTTGTTTCATCTAAATAACTTGTGCATAATAACTACTATAGCAATGTATTTTGTTTCAGTTATGGATAATGCAACAATTTCTTGTTTCTTTTTATGCTATGAGAAAAATGAGTTCCCAAGAGAGTGACACATACCACTAGTACTTTTCAGATCCAATTCACAACCAAAAAATTAGAATCAAAGTATATAAATAAAGCAAAATCAACCTCTTTAAAGTACCGTAAAGGAATAAGTGATGTGCTAGTGAGATAAAGAGAGTATACCGTACTCACCCTTTGTCGTTATAAAAAAGCAGAAAAGACATAAATAGATAATAAACAATACTCGGAACACAAATACCACATTGAGAAAAAAAGAGAATAATAAGGATAAAAAGCACTTTAACAAATTAATCCATGTATTATTGATTTAAGATATATAAATTAGCTCTTATAAAACAAATTTTCTGCAAAATCAACCCTTTCAGGGTGTTAGGTCATCATGAGGAGGAAGCATTTACATTGGGCTTATTTTAGATGAATAACTACTTTTCTGCAAAATCAACCCTTTTAGGGTGTTAGGTCATCATGAGGAGGAAACATTTACATTGGACCAAACACTCACCTAAAGATCAAAGACTCATCCAAACAAATGAAAGAGACACCACATATTTACCTAAAACCTTCAGGTGATAGGTGTATGAGTTCTCTCATTTATAAAGTGCTCAACCTTCACTTTTCTAAACAATGTGAGACTTAAAACTCACACTTGTATTTCGACATACCTACACCCAACATGGAATACCGTAAATGAATGAGAGATGTGCTAGTGAGATACCTCATAATAAGTTTAAGTGCAAATATATGTGATTCTTTTGAGTTTGCACTAAGTAAGGTGAGTAATGGAATCAATCATACCTTGATATTTTCTTTCTTCAACTACTTTTCCTCTTTTGTTCTTATTTATAGTACACGAAGTGCTCATTGGAGTTGAGATTTTTTTCTTTTTCCATCTCGAATTTTTTACTAGCTCTTTATAATATTTAACTTGATTAATGAATGTATATTCCTTTAATTTATGAATTTGTAACCCAAGAAAACACTGAAGCTCCGTCACCATAGATATTTCAAGTTTATTTTGCATTATATTAGAATTTTTTTTTAACAAGACTCGTTAGTAGCACCGAATATAACATCATCCCCGTATATATGCACAAGTAAGACGTTATGCTCAACTTTTTCAGTGAAAAGTGTTACATCAACCTTTCCTCTTTAAAAATTGTTTTAAGGCATTAAGTTGCTTAAAAGTTCATAAAAGTTCTATAAACACATGTTAGTATGACCCTTAGCTTTATCAAAGGTAACATGAACTGAGTGTTTAATAGATATAATTCTTTTATTAAAGATTCTAAACACTTTACTCGAAGTAGAATATATTCTAAGAATAAATTTAAGGAGTTTATAAGTGTTTTTCAAATCTATTTTATTTTAAAAATATATGTTTTATAATTTTTTACAAACATATTTATAATTAAAACAACACGTTTATCTTCAAAATTCGATTTATAAAATCTAATTTTTATTACTTTTATCTTGATTTTTGAACGTTTTAAAAATTTATATATGGTCATTTCAGTTTTTTTATTTTAAAAGTTTGCTAATTTTTTTTATAATACTCTAAATATACTTGAAAAATGATTAAAAAAAATATTTGTTACCCTTACATCAAGACTGATTTTAAAAAAATTAAGTTTTTTTATAGTAGAAAAAACTGAAATTCAATAATTTTACAACTCATTTATTTATTTATTTTCAACAAAAATATGCAGTATGTATATGTGTTATGTACGAGAAGAATTACATTGAGTCCGTTGGGAGGAAAATTGGGAGAAGCATGAGATGAGAATTCACAAAACAATGCCACTCAAATCAAATCCACCTATCCAATTCCATCCCGCTTCTTCATACTCACACCATTACCACGCTCCATCTCAAAATTACCAAAACGCCCTTCACCACCGTATGCATAACCAACTCCCATTCATCCGCACACTCCCCTCTCCCTTTCTCACCAACCTTCACCGCACAAACCCAAACTTCATCGGAAAAACCAATCGGAACTTCTCCATTCCCAAACCAATGCTTCGCTCTTTCTTCAATTCTCACTCCGGTGGTGGTGCTGATGACGATGCTACCGACGGGAATAACACCGGGAACGGAACTGCTTCTTCTCGCAATTTCAAACTCAATCAGTCTACATTTTTAGCTTCTCTTATGCCTAAAACGGAGATTGGCGTCGATCGGTTTCTGCATTCTTTTCCACACTACGATGGACGTGGTGCTCTCATTGCTATTTTCGGTACTTTTTCGTTAAACTCTTTCAATTTCGTTTTTGTTGTTGAAAACGAGACTGCATCTCCTTTGATAAACAAACTAATTCAACGCTGATTATATAAGTTGAAAACAATATATGAACATGCTATAAGCTCTTCCAAACAAATCACAAGTGCTTATACCGGTAAATAAGCTCAAAGAAGTCCTTTCAAACATCTCCAATGTTGAATTATACCCTTTCCTTGCTTGGCGGTTGAATTTGATGACATGGCGGGAGTCTGAATCTATGTAGAACTGACGTCTCTGAAAAAAGATATGTGCACACTCATGATTATGTTTAATTTATTTATTTTTTAAAATTATTATTGGTGTCGACGTGTGAGTAGTATCAGTGTCGTGTTCGGGCTGTCAATGCTTGATCTGAATTCATTTGGTTTGGACGAGTTAGGATTCATGATATCATTATTTGCCAGGTGAAGATAGATTAAAATATAGATAAATGCTAGCCAAGTATCTCACTATATGACAAACTCTTTTCAACGTGGATTCGGTTCCTCTAAAGGAAGTACTATTAGTAATCTCTTTAGCACTGACACCTTTGAAAAAAGGTGTGTCCATGTCAGTGTCTGAAACCGACACCAACACTTGTGATTACATTTAATTTATTCATTTTTTTCAAATTATTACCGGTATCGCCGTGTCAGAAATTTTGAGCGAGTAGGATACACATAAATTTTGATTAGTAATAGAGAATGTGTTGATGGTACTCTGCTAAAATATAAGAAAACGAACTTTCGACTAAACTCGTAAAGACAGACTTGTAATATTTTTAGACCACTGTGTTCTTTCCTTAGCTTGGTGCCTATCTAATTTGCTTCTTTTTAAACAGTTCTGTGTATTAGTATTATTGTGCATGTTATATGTTTAGTGTTGTGTGGTAATCGGTACCACCATACTGGTTTGTATGGAAAATATGTTTAATCACAGAATCTGCCTATTTTCACTTTTCAGATTCTGGTGTAGACCCAGCTGCCGCAGGATTACAGGTTACCTCAGATGGGAAACCAAAAATTCTAGATATCCTTGATTGGTAATAAAGCAACTTGACTTCAGATTTTTATTTGATATATGCATTGTTTGTTTCCCGATAAATATGTGAATTTTTTTTTTTAATCATCAGTACTGGGAGTGGAGATATTGACACGTCAAAAGTGGTGAAGGCTGATGCTGATGGTTGTATTTCTGGGGCATCTGGTCAGTGAGAGGGAATAAATTGTGGTCATACTGTTTGGCTCTTTGCTACTTGATTGTAACATTGTGGATGTTTGACTGATAAAACTTCATATATCTACATGGACTAATTGTGATGAATGCACGCTTCTTATTACTTATTAGTAATTTTATATTTCTTGAATGAGTGAGGGAAGTCACAATTGTTAGTTTTTTGCACTTCTAGTATTCAAACGAGAAAAGAATGGATAAAGTAATCTTGAAGCAGTTACACTGAGTAGGACAATCTGAAGTCAAATTAATACCGTAATTTTATTTTTATGTGCTCTGAATACTTGATTTCCACTACCCAAATGATGTAAGAAATCACGAGTTTAGCTTTTCCCACGTTAACCATTCTGAAGTTTCGATAAGCATTTCTTTCCTTTTGCTTTTGTCCTCCCCCTCTCAATATTTTTTCTTCTATAACCTCACATCACTTTTGTTTTCTGTTACTTTTCTTTTTCTCTTGATTCTTCCTAGTCAAAGAATGTGAGAGTAAGTTCTTGTCTGTGCTTTAAGCATTAGTGCAATATTTGTACAGGTGCATCTTTGGCTATCAATACTTCATGGAAAAATCCTTCTGGTGAATGGCATGTGGGTTATAAATTGGTTTACGAGCTTTTTACAGAAAAATTGACTTCTCGTGTGAAGGTAGCAATATAACCTTCTTATATGTTATAGTTGTTCTTTAGACTTAATATGGTTAATCAATCAAATTTCCCCTTTTCTCCTCCTAAAATTTTATCTGCAGAAAGAGAGAAAGAAAAAGTGGGATGAGAAAAACCAGGAGGAAATTGCTAAGACTGTTACACAACTTAATGATTTTGATCAGGTGAAGTAAAATTTTTATTTGATTCTTCTTATATTAATAAGTGCCACCACCTTAGTTCACATATGTTCTACCCACATCTGTTTAACAATTTGTATAGTAGGCACCGGTCACATATGACAGAGGCAAGCTACTGCATGTTTCTCGTATGATCTTCATTTTCTCTCCTATTTATTTGCAAGCATAAGCTAATTGCCGTTTTTTTTGGAAAAGAACGAGAGTTTCTTCCTTTCTTTGGTGACAGTTGTACCTTTTCTATCATATATCAACATTCTACTATTGTTAGTTTCTTTCTGCGTGTGCTAAAAGGAAAAGTAGTCTCATACCATTAATAGTACAAAAAAATAAATAAAATGAAACAGTTTTATGTAAATGAACCTATGAACATAAATTACTATTAGCATTCTGAGATGAATGATTATCATTTCCTTTTTGCTAAACATAAATTGTTGGTTTCTTTTTTTATGTGCTGAAAAGACAAAACGTCTCACACCATTAAGAGCACAAAAAGAGGAAAAAATGAAATATTTTTTTTATGGAGCCTATGAACATAAATTAGTATTCTGAGATGTGTGATTATCATTTCCTTTTTGCTACTCATATATAGATGTTTTATTTGATTTCTGTAGGATTTTAGTTACACTATGAAATCATGAAATCGCAGATTATATATTTCTTTCTAATTTTGCCAATAACTTTATGCTGCTGCAGATTTAATGTTCTTGTTTACATATAATATACCTTCTTTTTCATGTGACTTGAAATGCGATGCATTTTCTAGCAACAGTGCAAGGTGGAGGATGCTAAACTCAAAAAGACTCGTGAAGATCTCCAGAATAGACTTGATCTTCTTAGAAAGCAATCTGAGGTGGGCTGAACATGTTATAGCTTCCTTTTTCTTCTTCTTGAAACACAACTATTAATTTATGTATCCATTAATTATACGATCATTCGACTTATTTCTGTCCTCCAACATATTTTTCATATTGAAATACAATATATGTGGATAAAATGGTTGAATTGTTGTGGTGAATGATGTATTACAATGTCCTTAACCTATTCTTTTCTTTGAGCTTCTAAATCCAGTAGGGAATTGTGGGTCTGCAATGAAGTTTAAATTATATTGTGTGTTGTGTGCTGCACAGGGATCTCTTAGTTGTGATTACAACCAAGTGCACATAGTAATAAAGAGACTAACTAGAGTCTAGAAGCTAATTATAAGCTGACTTACATCCTAATTGCTTGTGTAGTTCATTTAATGTACTTAATTGCATTTGTCCTTGGCCTGTTATTGTCACGAATGTTAAACCCAGGTAGAACTTCTCTTCTCTGTTCTGATAAGTAGCTTTGCTACTGTTAACTATGCTCATAAGTAGTAGCAACGATAACAATTTGTAAAACGGCTGTTGCTGTGCGAAATAATGTTGGGACACAATTCATTTTCGTGGAAACTCAAAATTTCTGTTTCTCTCTTACTAAAAAAGTACTTTTATATTGCGTTGTGCTTGTTTACTTGCCTCCGGATCCTGCTCAGTGTTTTGTCAATTGAGTTTTCTTACTTGAAAGACAATGTTGTTTTATGTTTCAGAGCTACAATGATAAAGGACCTGCCATAGATGCTGTTGTCTGGTATGATGGAGAGGTTTGGAGGGTTGCTCTTGACACACAGAGTTTCGAGGATGATTCAGATTGTGGGAAGCTTGCTAACTTTGTACCCTTGACTAATTATAGGTAGTAAGTACATTTGATTGTTGGTGTTACTCTAAATTTTAATCTTAGTTGATTGCTTTCGCGCATAAGTCTTTTGAAATTGGAAGATACTCATTTTCGGACAAAGGAATACCTACATCTCATTCCCCTCTGCCATACACACCATAAATAAGTCAACTTCCTTCTTGTTTGTCAATACATATAAGCCTCTCTAAGTTGTCTTTTCACCCTTTTCTCGTGTATTGAATCCAAAACCATGTTAGCCAGTTGAATTTATTATGAATTTGGTTTTCTTTTCTGCTGTTATTCACACTTCAAAGAAATGCTTAACTGGATTGTAAAGGATATAGAAGCAGAAGGATGCAGACATTTAAATAGGAGATAAAGGAAAATATGAAGTATTGCTGATTTTGTCTTTGATTTTAAATTTTTTTAAGGAGTAAATTATCTCCCGAAATGAATGATGAATAAGACTTGCATGGAGTTCTTGTGTTACTTTTGAATCATTTATTTCTTATGAAACATTTTAAGTTTTATGTTATGCACACACTACCTCCTAGTATTTACATTTTGGACACAACTGTCTCAAAGCTTAGGCAGTTAGGCTAAAACACTGGGATGCTTTTTATATTATATCCCTAACACACCCCCTCACCGAAGAGTCCCCTGGCTTGGAGCATAAACAATACACAGGCTCATCTATCTTGTGCTGAAATTCCACTTGGTTATATAGGTGTTGATACCATATTATGAACTAACTGTACCAGTGCTTAAACTATTAATGCGAATTTCTGAAACAGTTATAATTTTGGTTCTAATAAGTGTGGCAGGTATTAAATTTTAAAGGTTTTGAATGCTAATTCTCCAGGACTGAGAGGAAGTATGGTGTCTTCAGCAAATTAGATGCTTGTACATTTGTAGTGAATGTCTATAGTGATGGGAATGTCTTGAGTATTGTAACAGACAGCTCTCCTCATGGCACCCACGTTGCTGGTATAGCTACTGCGTTCCACCCAGAGGTATGAACATAATTTTATCCATAGCGAAAATCCTTTGAAAAACACTATTCATTGTTTTGTATTATTATTGTCAGGAGCCTTTGTTGAACGGAGTTGCGCCTGGAGCACAATTAATATCTTGTAAAATTGGAGACTCTCGCTTAGGTTCAATGGAAACTGGAACCGGTTTGACTCGTGCACTGATTGCTGCTGTGGAGGTGCTTCTGATGATTCTTTGTCCTCATTGCATCAATATCTGGCATGTCAACTATTGGACTAGATTCCACTTTGACATTTCTTATTTTGTTTTCATATTATGCGGTGTTTGACATGAATAACTCATTATATTCCCGTTTCTTTTGCAGCATAAATGCGATCTTATAAACATGAGTTATGGGGAGCCAACATTTTTGCCGGATTATGGTCGCTTTGTTGACCTCGTGAATGAGGTATCTTCTGAGTTTTCCATTTTAAGTTTTAACTAGGCCAGCTATATCTTTCCTTTGTGTAATTTTCCATTCTCTGAGCTGTATAGAGGCCTTGGGTTATTTATATCTAGGTGGTAAACAAACATCGTCTGATATTTGTAAGCAGTGCTGGTAATAGTGGGCCAGCGCTAAGCACTGTTGGTGCACCTGGCGGTACCTCTTCAAGTATCATAGGTGTTGGCGCTTATGTTTCTCCTGCTATGGCGGCTGGTGCTCATTGTGTTGTTGAACCTCCATCTGAAGGGCTTGAATACACATGGTATGTTTGCTTTTCTGTGGAAACAGTTTAAGTGGATGACTTCCTAAACATATCCTGCACTTGGTTCTGCTGGATTTGCATTGATATCATTGGGTGATCGATGAATATTATTTTCAGGTCTAGCCGAGGACCAACGGCTGACGGAGATCTTGGTGTCTCTGTAAGTGCTCCCGGCGGGGCTATCGCTCCTGTTCCTACGTGGACCCTTCAACGGCGTATGCTCATGAACGGGACATCAATGTCATCTCCATCAGCCTCTGGGGGAATTGCATTGCTCATAAGTGCAATGAAGGTTCTAGGATTTCATTCTTATTTAGATTTTATGGTTTAGTTAGTGGTACTTTGCATACATTTCCATGATGTTCTGATGCGTATTATCTGCATGCAGGCAGAGGGAATTTCTGTGAGTCCATATAGTGTCAGGAAAGCCCTGGAGAATACAACTGTTCCAATCGGCAATTCACCGGAGGATAAATTATCCACTGGGCAAGGGCTTATGCAAGTTGACAAGTTTGATACTTTCCCTGTCTGAGTCTTCAAAGAAATTAGTAGTAAATGGTAATATTATAAGATTTGTTATTGACTCGAATCAAATTGTCAATGACAGGTGTTATGAATATATACAGCAGTCTCAGAATATTCCATATGTTTGGTATCAAATTAACATCAATCAATCTGGAAAAACAAGTATGTTCACATTCTCTCTTGGATATTTTGCGTTCTCCTTTTGAAAAACAAGAGATAGGAAATTGGTATTTTTTGTCTTCCCCGTATGCATTATTTATTCATGCTTGTACAACTATAAAGCATGTTTTGTTGTCTTATAGATGACCAAATTGTTTAGGAATAAACAGTTCCTGCATTCTGTTTTTTGTTATGAAGGTGATCTTTTTGCCTAATAAGAATATGTATGTAGCACGTACAAAATGAACTCTGTCTGGCTTCAAATACCCAGACTCTTTAGAGTTCTATTCCTCCCATTAAGTTGTTGACGCTACTACTCTAGATTAGAGGGAAAAGTAAAGAGAATTGGCTTGAAAAACAAATTATGAGTTTCTGTTAAATTTTTTTTCAGAAAGTTTCAGTTGGGCACTTGGAAGAATACTTAGAAAGTTTCTGAGTGCTAAAAGGACTATAAACCTCACCATTCTCCTCCTGAAATTTATATAATTTCACCATTTGTAGCGGTAGGAAAACTATTTATGAGCGAAAATGAATATTATTCTTAATAAAAGCTATGTTGTTACTAGTACAGCCCAACATATTCATAAACGTTGCACTGGTAAAATTATTTCTAGCTGACTTCTAACCTGCACAATATTTCTTTGACCTTTGCCTAAGTGATGTATTAATCATGTTTAAGCAATGTGATAAAATTTGACAAGTTACAGTATCGAAGCTTAGTCAAAATGAGAAAAATAGTAAATATAATAAAATGAAGATTGTTTACATGTAATTGAAGGAAAATCATTTATTTAGATTGTAGTAGAATCTTATATTAAAGACAAGCAACAAAATTAAATAAATGATATCACTTTATATAATTATTGATGGCAGATCCTTCGTCACGGGGCATCTACCTCAGAGAGGCTAATGCTTGCCGACAATCTACTGAGGTGAGATGCTTCTTAAAATTGGTGTGCTTTGATGATCAGAACATATTTTGAGCCAGATCCTTGAAAACTATAATTTTTAAATTGGATTAAAGATTAGATTGTGGGAAAACAATAGACTGATGATTGACAGTTGTATCTAACTCTTGTGCTTGGGTTGAGTGATAAGAATTTGTTTTCAAATTGCTCTCTTTTTCCCTTCATCAAAGTTTTATCACAGTTTTCCTTGATAAGGTTTTTAATAAGGCAGTTGGTCTATCATTTTGGTCTGTATTGTTGTTATCTTAGGTTTTGGCCTAGTCTCCCCAATGTTTTTTTTTTCTTTTAATAATATTTAGTTAGAGTTGAGCAGTTTGGGTGTGAGTGCAGGGGTGCGAACTTAGTTAAACTTTACTTGCCTTCATCTTTTACTTCACTTTGATATTTTTTGCTTATAAAAAAATAAAAACACTTACATTGCTTTCTAGGGTGACAATAAAAGAACCTAGTAGTATTCTCAGATTTTTAAATAGAAAAATTGTTGAAATATATAATGAAGCATGATAACTCTCTTGCAAGCGTTTTTATGCTGGTAGTAAGGAATAAACAAGAAAACATGGATACTTCAAAATAGTAGTTGTGGTATGTCGTCCTCATGTAGGACAATTACTTATATCAGACACTTCACAAACACTTTCAATATTTTATATTTTTTTGAACTCCTGTATCAATTAAGATGGAAATATCACAATAGTTGACTGGATAATATTTTATTACATCTAAAATGACTCCTTCTAACTACTTGAATGTTAACCATCTCTTTTGATTTAAGATTAATTTGTATTTTGTATTAATTTGATAGGAATTGGCATCCTTATTTTTAGAGAAGAATTATACTAGTACTTATTCAAGTATAGATTGCATTCCATGATTTTGAGGGTTTGCACTTCCATATTCACAAGGGCACTAACTTTCAACTGACAAGATACTATCCTTCTCATGCTTCTTAATTATAGGCAACATGTTTGATTTCTCTAATCATCCCATCCCCCAACTACTAACAAACTAATTCTAAGTTCTTCGACCAACAAACATCATAATTTTGTACAGATTTTATAATTTGTGTTAGAGCCATGTTACATTCTATATTTTCCAAAATTTGCTATATTTCCCTGTCTGTCTTGTGTCCTATTTGTATCTCATCATATTTGTGCTTCTCAGGTTTAGCTTAGGTACTGATAGTTGTTGTCAGTTTTCTGCTTATAATATTTGATCAAATCTATGAATATTCTAATCTTATCATCACTTAACAGTAAATTTTAATGGAATCCCTGTGTACTCTCAATTGGTAATTTTCTTTATAATTTGTAGTACTTATTGACAGTGGACAGTGCAAGTTGATCCCAAATTCCATGAAGATGCCAACAAGATTGAAGATTTGGCTTTATTTGAGGAGTGCATTGAGTTACACTCTTCCGATAGCACAGTTGTGAAAGCTCCCGAGTATCTACTGCTCACTCACAATGGCCGTACATTCAAGTTAGTTGGTTTTCTTTCATCATCTTCTCTCAGTCACTTTTTGGCAAGACCTTTCTACTAATTTATAGCTCATTTAACTTGTTTAGAAGTTTGCTTAACCAAAGCAGAGGTCTTCGGTAAACAGAGTTTATCATATTTTGTTTTTAGTGTTTTTTCTTTTGTTGCTTATAGCTTAGTATTTTTTCTCTTGTTTTATCTTTATGTTTTAATGGAACTTCTCTTTATCCTTTGCTAAATAAAACAAAATAAAAAATAGTAAGTAGACACTTAAAATCTAAAAAAGATACACATCTATTGACATATTCCGATGAAACTGTTATTCCATAAACAGTTTATGTTTCTTTCCTTCTTTTTATTTCAACTGAGTTGCTTTCGATAATCCTAATCTGTAGTTTGCTTCATTATAACTTACACATTGTCTTCTCTTACTTTCAGCATATTAGTGGATCCTACAAGTTTATGTGATGGTCTGCATTATTATGAAGTATACGGTATTGACTGCAAAGCACCATGGCGTGGTCCTCTTTTCAGAATTCCAATTACTATAACCAAGCCTATGTCTGTAATTGATAGACCTCCACAAGTTTCATTTTCAAAGATGTTATTCCAGCCAGGTGTGCATTAATCAATCAAGTTAATCTGTATGCTTCTTTCTTCTGGTGGTACACTAAGGTTGGAATTTGGATCTACATCTACATGTTATACATTCCAACCTTGATGTTGGAGCTATTTGCTTGGGGATTTATACCCCAATGCCAAAATGTTTTTAGAAATTTATGTTATAATTATATTTTATCAATTGTTTATAGAATTCTGGTTGTAAGACCAAACCCAATGCTTATTGTCTTTTATAATTTGCTTCATTAGGCTGTATAGAAAGGAAATATATAGAAGTGCCTCACGGTGCATCTTGGGTTGAAGCAACCATGAATATTTCAAGTTTTGATACACCTCGAAGATTTTTTGTGGATACAGTTCAGGTAAACTGTACAGCTTAAGATTATGTAAGGTTAACTATAGACCTATTTTTGGACTCTTATATCCAGATATGTCCATTGCAAAGGCCTTTGAAATGGCGGAGTGTTATAAATTTTTCTTCTCCTGCTTCCAAAAGCTTTACCTTTAGGGTAGTAGGTGGTCAGACACTGGAACTAGTCATAGCTCAGTTTTGGTCAAGTGGAATTGGAAGTCATGAGAGTACCAATGTGGATCTTAAGGTAACAATTCGTGTCTGTATGGCAAATTTATTCTCCTATGCCAGGTATTTGGGTATGTGAGTGACTCTTATTCCCTCATTAACAATTTCTAGTGAAAGAAGAATCAATATAGTACAATTTTATCACTTTTCGCTAATGATATGCTTGCTAATGTGTACAAAATTCCAGATTGTGTTTCATGGTGTAAAAGCTAGTCAAGAGGAAATTATACTTGATGGGAGTGAAGCACCTGTCAGAGTTGATGCTGAAGCACTACTTGCATCTGAGAGACTTACACCTGTAGCAAATCTAAATAAGGTTATATTGTAGAATTTGTTTCCTATTTGTTCTGCCTTTATGCTTGTGGCTTGGGACAGCAATGAGGTTAATCTAGTTTCCCTGTTTATTTTTAACTTGCAGATAAGAGTCCCATATCGACCTATAGATGCTAAGATTAGTGCACTTTCAAATGACCGTGACAAACTCCCCTCTGGAAAGCAGATGCTAGCTCTGACATTAACGTGAATAGTTATAAATTCCATTATGTGTTTCATTTATCTTTATTTAGATGGCCTGTTCTCAAGGTTATGTATGATTTCAGATACAAATTCAAATTGGATGATGGAGCTAAAATAAAACCTCAAATACCATTTCTAAATGGTCGGGTATACGATACCAAGTTTGAGTCTCAGTTTTATATGATATCTGATTCAAATAAGGTATTCTAATTTTCATTTCTTTTAAGCTTTTAAAGATGAGGATTGGAAAGGTTGGTTTGTTTGTCGTGTCAGATGCTATTTCTCAGGCAAGTGAATGATAAGTTGCTTGTTTATTTTCATATTTATACATTCTGATTATAGCGAGTATATTCAAGTGGAGATGCCTATCCAAACTCTACCAAACTCCCCAAAGGAGAATACAATTTACAGCTATATGTAAGGTACAGCTCCGTAATACATTTACTGAAAACAACACATGCTTGTTTGTTCCATGTATTGCTTTTCATTTTATATATTTCAAAAATTAATTTTGAAGTTTTACAGTTAGTTAGTGAAGAGTAGTTTTGTGGTTTTAAGGACTTGAAAGCTTGGTTGGTAGTTAAAGCCTGCAATAAGAAAGTTGGAGTTTCAGTAACATGTGGAATATTTCTTGGGATTGTCTTGTACTCATGTTTTATTGTCCAGGCATGAAGACTTGCAGATTTTGGAAAAGATGAAACACTTGGTATTATTCATTGAACGAAATTTGGAAGACAAGGTAGTATAATGTATTATGAAAGACAACTTTATGATATCCATTATGTCTTTCACTCCAATTGTAAATCTCTGGTGAGTAAGGCATGTCAATGCTCAGTTGTTTTGTATTCCACAAATTTTTGAAATACGTGGATGGAAAATTCTGAGAATCATATATTTGACTTTGTATGAAATGTATTTGTACTTGAAAATTTCAAACAGAATGTTCATTAAATTTTTTTAGAAGAATTTCTCTCTTAACATTATTGAATGAATTTAAGTCTTAGAAGATAACCTTGATATATTTTCATGAATCTTAGTAGAAAAAACTGATTTTAAAATGTTAAATATAAATTGTACGTCAATTTGATCAGAACAATCCCATTGATGAAGGGAATACAGAAACGAGTCCAAGTAAACACAAACACCTATGACTCCAAGCCATAACCTCAAAACTAATATTTAAGTGTCTCATTTAACTACTTGTTCTTAAATTCAATTGTTTTCTTAAAATTGTGATCCTTCAATTAGCGAACACGTATCACAATACTTATAGAGGATATAAATTTGAAATACATCATTAAAACTAAGGTAATTTGTTACATTCCTTCCATATATTTATTTAATTATTATTTGTATTGGATGTTTGTCTTCATATTCAGGACATCATTCGGTTAAGCTTTTTCTCTCAACCAGATGGCCCACTGATGGGAAATGGTTCCTTTAAGACCTCAACATTAATTCCAGGGTATGTGACTGGGTTATAGACTTATAGTTCTATCTACAACCTAAAAGTTTAAATGTCACCTTGTTATGATGCTGAAGTTTGCTTATTGATAGTATAAAAGAAGGATTTTATCTTGGTCCACCACCAAAAGACAAACTTCCCAAGGTATATTTTATTCTCCTAACCTCAAGGGTATTTCCATTAGACCATAGTTAATATGTAACAACATTAAAATGATTTCCATAGAACTCTTTACAAGGATCTGTATTGGTCGGATCAATATCATATGGAAAACTATCAGTTTCCGGACAAGGGGAGCATAAAAATCCAGAGAAGCACCCTGCATCATATAAGATTTCTTATATAGTTCCCCCAAATAAGGTTATCACTTATTCTCTACCTTATGCTTCAATTCTTCAATCTGACTCGTTCTGGTTTGAACAAGCATCAAGGAACACTGATGTATAAACTAGCATAGAATATGTGCTATATATTAATGTCTATACGTTGTCTTGTTACCTTCTGTTTGAAGATTGATAAGGACAAGGAAAAAACTTCTTTATCTTCCAAGAAGAGTGTCTCTGAACGTTTAGAAGAAAAGGTTAGTCATATTCAGCACAAGAGCTTTCTTGTTTTCTATCCACATTTTTTGGCATGACTGCTTTTGCCTTCTTTAGCGTCTAATTGTTATAAAAAACTTAAGCATTTTGCATGGTTATCTACTTGAAATTTTCCTCTGTTTAAAGTATTTTTAAAATGAGTACATGACTAATGTCAACAAATACTACACATGGGTTATCTTTATGGATTTCAGTCAATAACATTTTAGGACGTTCTGAATTTGTTGATTTTGCTATCAATATCCCATCTTTGTATAATCTTCCATATTATCTCGAATACAATTAAAAATCAGTTAATAATTTATCCAAAAAGGACAAATTCTAGTTTGTATTTTTATATTTTGTAGGAAAGTTGTACTTTTATTTTCTCTGTAATAATCTTTTTAATCAAAGAATGGTTTGTTAACCTTGCCTATCATGACTGGACGATGTGTACATTTCTGTTTTCTGTCCAAACTCCAAACAGTTTACGCATACACACTGGATATTATCTGGTGTTACGACAGATGATCGTTATTTTGTTTTTCTTTTCCATCTTTTTCCATATTCAAAAACATTAACTTATAGTTGTATATCGTGACAATGTTGATTAGATACTGTAGGTTTCAGATTGTATATCTTTTATCTTAATGATACCTTAAGTTAGCCTTGGATTGTCTATCAGGTACGAGATGCAAAAATAAAAGTGCTTGAAGGCATAGAACAAGAAAGTGATGAAGATCGCTTAGAATGGAACAAGTTGTCTGCCTCGCTCAAAGTATAGTACTTGACCTGAACTCCTAATTTTAGTGGTTGAATCAACTTTATTTGTTTGAGTACTCTTAAAAATAAAATTACATTGATTTGCTTGTCTTTTTAAATATTTATTGATATTTTATTTGAATGTTATTCAAAACTTCACTCAGCTGTATATTCTGCGTGTTCTAGATGAAAACTAAATAATAGCAAAACCTGTTATACTTCCTTGTGTAGTCGGAATATCCAAAGTACACTTTGTTGCTTGCAAAAATTTTGGAAGGCTTGGTTTCAAGGAATACTATCAAAGACAATTTCGATCATAATAAAGAGGTACATACTTCTGTAATCAAATGTTTGGTATTATTCCCCTTCTCCCAGTCTCTAGTTTTCTTTCCTAACACCTATTTTACTATCATTTTTTAATATGATATTATTTCCCCTTCTCCCAGTCTAATGACTAATGAATATTAAACTTTGAGAGCATGATCTGAACTCTTGGACCATCGTTGGATTCCTCAAAAGTGTATCATATTTAAGTTACCTAATGAGTATATACGAGATAATACTTACTGTTAATGTAGCTTGAAACATGTGAACAGAGGGTGGGATCTAGATCCATTTACTCCTAAGAGTGTAAATCTTGCATTTTTATACTGCTCTGTTTATCTTTTTCACATTATTAAAAATTTAGCAGTCAACATTCATTTGTATTTTCTTTAATAGTTGACATTTATATTTTGAAAGCATGTTGTTCGCTAAACGAAATGTGAAATACTATCATCTTAGCTGTTACGAAAGAAGTTCAAGTAAATTTTTAATTTTTCTGAAATTCCCTAGTTTGAACATTCAATCTCCTGATTGAATTTTGATAAAATCAGTGTTGATAAATAGTTGTTAAATTTAGTAATGTCTGAATGATGGAAAAAGACTGATTCTGAGGCATTTATGAATATGCCTCGCAGATAGTTAACGCTGCAAATGAGGTGATTGGCAGTATTGATAGAGAAGAGTTGGCAAAATCTTTTGCACTGAAAAATGATCCGGACGATGAGGAAGCAGAGGTGCTTATCTCCCTTTCCTGTACTTTTAGATATCCATGCCACTTTCTTCTGTATTAGTTATCTATTTTTACAAAGTTAAAGAAGAAAAAAAATTAAAATCAGGAAACAGATCTTATGTAGTTGCACGCCCGTGAAGTTAAATCCAATGGTTAGAATATGTGTAACTATATTTATGTGATTTATTTAATTGTTTAAAATATAATACTTTACGATTCAGATTATCCGCAGTTAATTTTTTAACTCTAGGATTCTAATGCATAAAATTGGCTCCGGATTGGAGTGCTATTTGCTCAGAAGATTTTTCAACTATGACTTTTGGTACTTGACTTATTATAATCAAACTATAGAAGATTGTCATGCAACAGTTTCTCTGAAAATAATGACATGATACTTTAAACATTTTTATACACCAAAAATGTGTAAGATGTTTGATCAATAGTTGTTTAGCTAAATTTATTATGAAACCTCATTCTGCTTGGATAAATAAATTTTGGTACTGCATTTAATACGTACACGATGGTTTTTCAGTTTGCACTTTGTTGGCAATTGATGATATTTTAATCTCACAACAGAAAACCAAGAAAAACCTGGAATCAACCAGGGACCACTTAGCAGAGGCACTTTACCAAAAGGGGCTTGCACTGGCCAAAATAGAGTCTTTAAAGGTTAGAACTTTTCTATTATTTAAATCAATGTATGACATTGTAAAATATTACTTGTTACATGTTTGTAACTCCAAAATTAAGAAATAGCTCTGTATGCTGAGGCAATTTTTCCCCTCTCAAAAACAAACCATAGACATTAATAAATGCTAATCCTCTTGAGTTTGAAATTACATTAGTTCATGTTCAACTTTAGTTTTCATGATTTTGCCTCCTTGTGCTATATAGAATTCAGAAGAGTGTATCTGGGTGTTATGGTTTTACTGTGTTAAAATAATTAAAAGCTTTTCATAATAATGATATTAGTGACATTTATTGGTTTTCAAATGAAAGCTAAGAGCTTGACCTGTACATTGTTAAAGGAATTAGAAAATTCCCTGGTTTCGGCTGCAACGGAAGGTGCGAAACCTGACAAGCAATTGAAGGACGATGGTGTTCATCCTGATTCGTTTGATGAGAACTTTAAGGAACTGAAGAAGTGGGTTGATGTTAAGTGCACAAAGTATGGGATCCTGTTGGTGACACACGAGAGGCGCAGTCAAAGGCTTGGAACAGCGTTGAAGGTATTTTCCTTTGCAGAATCTTGTTATGTAACAGAATCTTTTCTTTCCCTTGTCCCTTTGTCATATACTCCCTCCAAACTCAATTCCAAGCAAAAGTAATCAATTACACAGGTTAAGAATTGTGATTAACCTCATTTAATTTTCTTGATGTAATAAAAATCAATTGTATTTCTCAGACTATCATTTCTTTTCATTAAATTTTGCATGAAAACTTGTTTTATTGAAAGATATTTTGAGAGTTATAGCATTAAATAGAAGTTATTTATATTTTGCTTATGTTTTGGTCCACCTACTATGACTACTCTTTTGTTTATATTTGAGTCCAGAGATTTCTCTAGCCACTTTACAAAGCCACTGGAATAGCAATAGGGAGTAACCTGAATAGTTTAGGATTCTCTAGTTTTTCAGGAAAAAAATTAAATCATTTTAAAAGAATAGTGTTGTGCAAAAATAACACCGAGTCTAGGCAGCAATTCCTGAAAAACTGTACTCAGGAACTTAAAGAAAATGGAAAAGTTCGAGGAAGAAAAAAGAATATTGAGTAGCTCTAATTAGAGTCTAACACTGTCATAATAATAACTCTGACCAGCAGTATATCTGCTAAAAATTGTAGAGTATTGAACTGCTAAAAATCATAATAATGGACTCTCCTCAAACACGTCACTTTTCATCACTTTTATGAACTAGCTCTATTCTTTTTCCTGTTTCTTAAAGTGTCATTCTAGTTGATGATCAAAGATTATTGAGAAAGGGTCATTTCTTAAATATATGATGATATTAATCTTATTAGAACCTTGTTTTTCAACTGGATGCAGGTACTAACTGACATAATTCAAGATGACACAGAGCCTGCCAAGAAGAAACTGTATGAACTAAAGCTCTCTTTGCTTGAAGAAATTGGATGGACTCATGCAGTTATATATGAGAGACAATGGATGCTTGTGCGTTTCCCCCCTACCTTGCCTCTTTTTTAGGGCCTTTCATCTGTGAAACAATTTGTTGTGGGATGGCATTCCTTTTTTAGGGCCTCTTTTTTTTGGAGTTTCCGTCACATCTGCTTCAAGGGATTGCCACCCCATTTTACACATTTGTTTAATAATCAGAATTAACTTGGATTCCAATATTTCTTTTTCTCATGATAGCTCTTGATATTCAATATTTTAAATTTAGAATCCAGTATCTGTTGGGTTCATTTTCGGAACAGCTGATTGGATTTTTATTTCATACCATATCCTTTTCATACTATTAGTTTAAGTAGTAAGGACAAAAGTAATAGTCATATATACATTCTTTCTGTTCTTTTTGAAGTCCGTTTCTTTGATTTTCTTTATATCTATTATTGTTATATTAATTACTCTTTTTAGTGCAGAGGTTTTCTTTATCTATTTATACAATGAGTTAATTTTCAGCATACATGTACCATAAAAGCAAACAAAAGAGTTTTTGCTAAAAAATTGGCTTCTCAATAACCAAAACTAGGCTCATCTAACTATACCTTTAGGCTTCAATATTTGGCTTGTATATATTCTGAAGGTTGCTGAACTATATATTTAAGTCCTTCACTTTTATAAAGTTTAGTTGAATATATAGCATATCCTAATTAAGGGGTTCAACAATGAGTGGAAGTCCATGAGTAGGTCTAAGGGAGAGCATGATGGCTGGTGAATGATGGTAACTTGGTGAAACCTTGAAAGTAAAATTAGAGAGAAGTATTGTTAATACTATCTTGTACTCCATAAATGTCAAATTCCTTCCCACACACGTTCTCCCTCCAAATCCAAATGGCAAATACCCCATTTTGTGTTTGCATCCACCATTCACATCATCCATGAACCTCTCTGGTTTGAACTCATTCACATCTTCTCCCCATAATTCAGGATCATGATGCATCGCCACAACATCGATCCACATGTTTGTTCCGTTAGGGACTGTTACATCATCAACTCGAATGTCTTCTCTTGCTTGTCTTTGCACATTTGGTGCTGGTGGGTATAGTCGTAGAACTTCATTCATCACCCACTTCATCTGCATATTGTAGAAGAACATATATAAGCTCATACATATTTAAACAAACTTAAATTTTCAATTATCCTAAACAAATCAAAACATCTTTTGTAAAACTTTTAACATGTTAAGCCTATCATATTGATATTTAATTATATAAGAGTCGTGTGCTCTATTTAATTAAGTTAGAAAATGAAAGAAAAGAAAGAAAGAGATTTAGGAAAGTCAATCTAGTTTTAAGTTCCAAAACACGTACCATGTTACTGTTACAAAAGCTGCCACCTCAATTTAAATTAAATTAAATATTACGTTTAAAAGAAGGTCACATGCTTGTAGTAAATGATATTATAAACAACATTTTTAAAAATGTTTGCAAATCTTTAATTCAACTAAAAGAAGTTGATATTGTTAGGTTGAACCTAATTATTAGATTTTGAATCTTAATATCCATGGTTGTACTTGTGAATTTCTAGTGATTATAACCACTTTGTTTACGTATCAAAAAAAAATTTTGGCAAAAAAATCATATTATAATATATAGAAAACTTAATTACCTTCTTTAAACCAGCAAGCATAGTGATATCAATCTCATTATTTCCCACCACTTGTTTAATCTCTTCTCTTAATTGAATCTGCCAATCTTCATGCATGGCTAGAAGCAACAAAGTCCAAGTGATAGCAAGTGCTGTTGTTTCATGTCCACCAAAGAAGAAAGTTTTGCATTCATCAACCACTTCTCTTGATGTTAATGTCTTTTTCAATCGGTCAACATGATTATTTTCTTGAAGCAATAACCCTAATAAGTCTTTTTGAGAACTCTTAGTTGAATTTTTCCTAGATTCTACAATTGACAATAAGAGCTTGTCTATTTCTTTGCCAAGTTTCTTAGCCTCCAAGTCTTTTTTGACATTAAAAAACTTGCCAAATGGAACACCAACATATCTAGTGGTGTTAAAGAGAGTCATTTGTAAGGTTCTTAATTTGTTAAAAACCTCTTTAGCATTTTCATCTTCCACACCAAAACTTGTTTTTGCTATAATCTCTCCAGCTATTGTTATAATTTCTTTCTCCACATCAATTTCAAGGTTGCCAAAGTTTATTTGGTTAGTCCATCTATTTATCATTTGATTTGTAGACTCAATCATCATGCTTGCCATCACCTATATCACAATATTGCCAATATATAATGCAAAAATTAATTAGAATATGCTTGTGGCCAAAGCAAAAAAAATCTAAATTATCTTGTTTAATTTATTTTCTAAAAAAAGCTGTAAAATATGAGCCATCTTGAATCAATTTGTTTGGTGGAGGCATTACTTATATATTATTAATTTCCTATTGATAATATGTTATTACTTACTTAATGGGTTGGTGATGGAATTAGTAGAAAAATTGAATATTCAACCAAGTTCAAATTTTTCTTCTTGTACATTCAAAATGATGAATTTGGACATTTCTCCCCTACAAATTCCATAGTACTAAGGAGAGAATATTAGTAGAGATATACCTTGAGGTTAAGAGGATTGAAAGCTGGTGCAACAATGTGACGATGACGAACCCAATCATTGCCTTCTACCATGACTAAACCACTTCCAAACATTGGATCTCTATCATTTCTAAAAACATTTGGTTTTCCCCATCTCTTTGCCATCACTTCTGTTGACATTTTCTTCAAGAATTCTGCATCTGCAATGTATAAAAATGGTTCCGTCCCTAGCCAATACACGAATACCTTACCTATAACAAGCAAAAATCATCATAGTTAAGATCAAGTTTGTAGTTCAAAATATATAAGACATGTTAGATGCATATTGCGGTCGCAATATCAGACATATATAGGCCACATATTTGCATGCATTTTGTTATAATATAAAGATTTGCAGGCTAATTGTTAGAAGCTGTGGGAAGACTTACCATGTGATTTTTGCCATGAAGAAAAGTAGGGAAAAACTTTCGAGTGAATATCATGCGTGAGATTTGAGAATTCAAGTGAAGATTTTATGATATTTTTTCTTTTCATCTCTTCAATGTTTCCAAGTGGAAAGCTTGGAGTTGGCCCTTGAAACCCATTTCTTTTAAGCTTTTTGTGGATTTGGGTAGGGAAAACCCACCAAGAAAATGTTAGTATCAAGAGCAACAAGAAGCAAAGTGTTGCTAACATAGCAACAAAAATGCCACATAGCCATATAAACTCCATTTCTATATGTGTATATTGTATAATTGTATTAAGCTTCTTTATCTCTCTCCTTCTTGTCTCTCTATTTTAAGCTTTTTAATGTTTGGCTTTGTTGTTGGAAAAAAAGTGTAAGGTGTTGGTGGTATTTATAGAAGAAATAGGAGTATTATATGGAATCCGTGGCATTTGACTATGAGAACTTATATTTGTTTTCCAACATTTTGACCTTCATATTATATAGATTTGAATATCTTTTAATGTGGTCCAATTTTGTTTCATTTCATATGTTTTGGTCGGAATTCTTTTTAAATACTTTCAGTGGGACCAAAGAGATTTTCGGCGGCATATGTACCTATAAGCTGTGGAAGAAAAATAAAAAGGAGGTCAATCATCACTTTATAAATTCATATGATCTTAAGTAACCACAAAAATATCATAAGATCTTAACTCTATAGTTGATAGATAAATTAACATGATTTGAATTTGAATTTTTTTAAACAATTCATTTTTATTAATCCTTCAGGTACAATTATTTTATTAATTGTTATTTTATTTTAAAAATTAATGTGGTTGGATAATTTTTGTCTCCCATTGTGAATTTTAAATATACTGTCAAACCTCATCAACATTCGGGTCTCGGTAGTTCAAACGTCTCAAGAATTTAATAAAAGAACGATCCTCAAATCATCACGATATATCTCTACTATCTTTAAGATTACTTTTAGTATTTTGGGGAAAGCAAAACCTTGAGTAACCTCTCTGATGTCGAGCATGAATGAGTTTCCTTCCATTTCATATTTTGAGTAAATCTTTTTTATAGGAGAATGAAGAATACATTCTACAACTATAGATAGAGATAATATCAAGAGGCGAAATCAACAATTCATGACCGACTTTGAAACTATGACGAAACTTGAATATACTTTAGTGATGTACACATTGTTGTCTCCCTACCCTAAGAATCAAGGGTCACATGGAGAACTTATGCTGCAAAATATTTTAATTACATGACAATCATTAATATGCATGTTCCCGGGGTCATACACTCTCACTCAACACTCATTCGACCCCATTCTCAAGGTGAAAAATTATGCATAAATTCTGAGGCAGTAAAAAGAACAGTCTCCAGACATGTCTCAAAGCTTTTAACATAATCCTAGATTCATGCATGACAACAAAGATTTGTGAGGTAGCTATTTTAGAGCGATCAAATAAACTGGAAAGTTGACCAACACCAAAAATTCAATCTAGAATTACCTTCACAAGAGTGATAAAGAGGGAAATTTTTTTCAGATGACAACACACCATTTACAAGCTACCATCTCACCATCAACTGTCATATCGGATCATATAGTTCCCTACATTAGAGATTCACACCATGCTTAACTTTTAATTTGAGACACATCATTAACTACTCTATTGACTATAATTAATAAAATTATTTTAATAAATAATACTAATTTTTGTACCATTAATATTAACTCAATTAATTATTTTTTTAAAAATAATTATTAGAAAAAACTCAAATCTCCGATTGGTTTAAGATAGAATCATAAATTTATATAATGTGAGACTCATCATCTTGCAAGTCAATTTTGTAAGAATGTTATACTAAAATATAATTTTAATATGGTATAAAAATCTACATATTAGATAACAATCCATTCACCATTTATATTCATCATTTATATTCATGCATCAAACTCAATAATATTCATGTAATGCAGTATTTTAAGAAAAAAAACTCAAATCTCGTATTCATTTTTAAAAAAAGCATGTAAATTATTTAAATATAACAAGACTTTTATTTTTTTCTTTGATTTTGTAGAAATGAGTTATATTAAAATTATGGTTTTAATAATTATGTAATTTGAGACAACTATTTTAAATTAACTTTGGAAATTGATAAAGGATAAGATTAATATCTTGATTTACAGTAAAAAAAGTCAAATATGTAGAATTTAAGACGATGTTAAATACTCCCTCCGTCTCATAATAAATATTTCATTTGAATTTTGCGCGATTATTAAAAAATGATTAGATGTATTGATTTTAATGATAAAATTAGTGTTATTTATTAAAACACCCTTATGTATTATAGTTAGTAGAGTACTTGAAAAATGTGAAAGCTAATAAATAGAGATATAATAGCAGAAACAATAATAAATATTGTATTGGTATTGACCAGTCACCATTTTCAGTATGTTTTTGTCACTTGTCCGATGATAATCCAGGTATTCTACATCACTTTGTGTCGTATTTTGCTATCGTTTGAGTGATTTCATGTTTCTTAAGTTTCTCCGCATTTTATGTTTTCGTAAGTTTATTTCAAGTTATTTCCTATTTTATGCTTTGGTTGGTTGTTGCGACTATTTCAGGTGCAGGTGAAAGATCCAAGGGACTCAAGACGAGAAAAGTCAAGAAATCAGGAGTTTCAGAGAAGTTTTCAGCAAGCTACAACAAGTTTGACACGGTCACCCGTTTCACCTGACACGACCACCCATGTCACATGATACGGGCCGTGTCAGGTAGAGGAATAAAATAAAAAGAAACACCATAAGACCAACACGGACACCCGTGCCACCTGACACGGGCTGTGTCAGCCATGCTGGGACTTGGAGTTCTTTGGGGTTTTGATAGATGACCAACATGGCCACCCGTGTCATCTGACACAGGCCGTGTTGGTCCTTGCGCTGATAATTTCTGATTTTTTAATCTTTCACTAAGTGTGATCCGAAAGGGCGTTTTTGACATTTCAGATTGGGACATAAGATTTTCATTATTTGAGGAAATTTTGACAACCGAGTGAAGGATTTTTTTGTTTGTTTTGAGAACGAAGAATTGGAGTTTAGGAGTGAGCATATGAGAACCAGATGAGCGAAGATCTTTCATGAGCATCCGTAATTGAATATCAAAGATTCCTTCATCATCTGTAATGTCTAATTCTTAAAGTTTTGTAACTCTTCTAAACAATATGAGTGGCTAAACCCCCAAATGCTAGAGGTGGTACTGATTTGAGTTTTTGATTTCATCAATACAACAATTTTTCTTATTTAATTCAATCGTACAAGGTTTTATGTTTTCTTTATCGGACAAATAAAGACTATTCTTCGGCTAACAATTAGCTAGACGACAATTATTAGGGTTTTTGTACAATTGAACTTTAGTAAATATCACCTAGGTCCAGGGATACCCTAAAGTTACCGATAAAATCTTGTTAGTAAAATTTCTTAAATTCAACACTGACTTCAAGGGACATTGGGATTAGAGTTAAATGTATAAAGGTTCTCCCACTAAGGACTTAGGGGAAAACAAACTTAAGATCCGATAATTGAATATCATGAACTTGTTGAAGAAATCAGAATTCAGGGTTATTACAAGACAAATCACACACCTACCCTGACATGATTACTTATATTTGTGAAAACGCCTAATTTTCTAGTATGTTACTTTAATTATTTTCAAGGAGTTATTCCACAGATAAAACCCAAACGCTAGTTTTTGTTTAATGGAACGATATACTTTTAACTCAATATTTATACGCAGTTCTCGAAATCGATATTCGAAGAATTTCTCCATTATTACTGCTTAGGCAAAATAATACACTTGCTATTTTTCCAATCAGCTATTCTAAAAAGACATCTATTTTGAGACATAGAAAAAGTGAAAATGAGACACTTATTATGAGACAGAGGGAGTACGATAATAGGTCGCTTTGTAGGAAAGACAACAATCTCATGTTTGAAAATGTGTGGCTGATTGAATCAGGTTATAATGATGTTTTATTGGATAGTGGAAGAAGATGCTAATAACAACATTGTGGATAGGCTCGAAGCGTGTGGATAAAGTATGATGAAATTTAGCAAAGAAAATTGTCATAAGTTGAGAGAAATTAATAAGAATCGTGTAAAGATTGAAAAGATTCATCAGCATGTGAAGGAAAGGAATATGAACTCTTTTACAACTCTACGAAAGCCTGTGAACTCTCTTATTCTTTAAGAGGCTTTATTTTGGAAACAAAGGGAAAAAGAACATTGGTATAAATATAGAGATCTGAATACCCGACTTTATCATGCTGCAACAACTTCCAAAAATAAAGTTAACACTATAGGATTGCGAAAGATTACTTTACAATTTTTTCCCAAAAAGTTTCGAGTTCGCGAGAGCAGGTGTGTAACGCCCTGTTTTAATTAATATTATATTATATTAGTATTTTCGAATTACCGATCGATATTTATTTTGCGACAAGATTAAATATATTAATCGATATATATGATAATATATTTGGCGACGTTTTGTTCGATCCGACTTTTATTCCGTTCGGTTCGGTAAAATATTATTCGGACCCGATATTTAATTCCCCGAAATTATTTGAATTAATGATATAATTAAGTTAGGGGTGTGAGGATTAATTGTGTAGAAATGGGGTTTGCACCCTTGTTTCTAGTAAGGAAACAACATATAAACCATTTCTCCTCATTTTCCTTCCATTCAAAATACCAAAATCAAACATGGAAACATGGAAGCTAGTAGAAACAACCTTATAAAACCATTTTCCTTCTTTCTTTCCATTTGGAAAACACAAAAGCAAAAATAGAAACTTGGAGGAAAATGAGGGTTTGGGAAGAAGGAGAAGAAGAAGAAGAAGAAGAGCAAGAGAAAAGCTTGAGGTTGGAGTTGTAGAATCATCTTGAATCATCCAAGTGTAACACCCCATCTAAATACCCCGAATATATTAATTAAATTAATATCTAAATCATCTTTAATCAGAGTTAACACGGTATAATAAGGGATGTCACAATTAATAAATAAAATAACCTTCATTCAAACAGTAGCCATGCTACACTGAGGATCAAATTTTAGATAGTTTAGTCAAATTAAGACCATGTCTTACACAGCGGAAAACATCATAACCAAACGGAATAATCCAATCATTATTATTCCCAACAAAATTAAAGAAAACAACTAAACAACTATCTAATTCCTCAGCTAACGTTCCCCAGTGTTACAATCTAATCAGAGCATGACACTGACACGCGGACTCATATGATAAGCTCTAGGGCCATCCTCAGAAAACTCCTCAGCTGCTAACTTTAATCTGAAATTGTAAAGTAAGGGTGAGACTTCTCATAATTAAAGCATATTATAAGCTTCTCAATTAACAATATATTTCAAGCATATTAATCCATCCATTTCAACATAACTCCAGATTCAATACACAGTTACAACCATATAATCATCATGCACAACAATCATCAATCAGAGAATAGTAACACTGGAAGACATCCTAACATGTTACTATCCCATACAATCAAAATGCAGACTCAATGCATGCGGTACCGACTCGTGACTCAAAGTCACCCAACATTGATCCATCATCAACCGGATACAGTACCATCGATTCGTCCATAAACACCCGGACACGAATCCAGCCTAACCACCCATCCTCACTCGGGTATCGGTTATCGGCAATCCAAGTCAAATTCCGCACAATGGGAATTAAATTCACCAAACAATGCAAATGCACGCATATCATTAGCATGCAACATCAATCAGTCTATGTATACCTTCACCTAACATAACTGAATCAACCAATCAACATGACATTTCAACAATTCATGCATACATCTATCATCAGCATAAACATGCATATAATCATCAGCATAAACATGCCAAACGCTTACCCTTCATTTGGTAAGACTATCACCAATATATATCACAACAATGACAACTAAGGTCAACCACCATCAGGCATATACAACACCAACAAACACATGATATCAATACAATCATGAATACACCAATTATCATAAACCGAATCAAACTCAAAAACATGATATTCCAACCACCATTGCATACAAATAACAACAGCATAACACGCTTTACATTCATTCAGTATCAATCTACCCATCACCACTGTTCACTGTTACATACACCTCAAAGTGCGTCAGTCAATAATTGTTCGTCTCGAAATTTGCCTCTTTTTCAAAATAATTCCAACTTTTAGAAAATCTTTTCATTTTATAAGATAGAGCATTAAATTTTAAGAAACAACGTCCAAAACGGCGCTCAAAACGGACTTACGGTTTGAAAGTTATGAATTTTTAAAGTTTGGAAAATTTTCAAAAGTTTTCAGTAGAACCCGGTTCCTCCCTGGGAGTAACCGGTTCCCACAACTCAAAAATACACGCCCCCTGGAAAAATGTATGGGGAACCCGGTTCCTCCAGGTAGGGAACCGGTTCCCAGAAGTAAAAATCTCATTTTTCTGGAAAATTAACGTGGAACCCGGTTCCTCCCACACAGGAACCGGTTCCTGAGTTCAAAAACATGCCATTTTCACCATTGTAAAAAGCTGGAACCCGGGTTCTCCCACTGGGGAACCGGTTCCCACGACGTTCAGACCCAAAATTTCAGTTTTGACAGCATTGCTTCCATTACAACTCAATCCACACATACCCATACGAATCCCATCATTGGAAACACCAAAATACATCAATTTGCATCATTTATCACATCCATTATCATCTTCCTATCAGTTATAATTGGTATCTGACACCCAAACCAATTCAGACCTATCAACTGACAAAATCTGACACCTATAGGGACACATTCATGGAACCCTATAAATTCACAAATACAATTTCCTAACATGCTATATCCTATATTATCAACATCAAAACCTATAATAAACAATAATCAATCGAAATCACCCCTTACCTTGTGGGTTCTTCGAATTCCGACACCTTAGGTCTTCTTCCTCCTTTTCTCCTCTTCTCAATTCCACGTACAATGAGTTTTCTCCAAAAAGATCATTTTTTTCCTCTTTTCCTTCTTTTATTTATTTTATTATTCTTGCATAATAAAAATAACATAATTAATGTGAGTAGAGCCTTTTACTCCTCACACCCTCACTTTATTCATCATACCACCAATAAACCCACTTCCATTTAATTTAATTGACTTCCAATAATCCAAAATATTAAATATTACATTCCTAATTAAATTAATAATTAAAAATCGTAATTATTTAATAATCGATTTATTTGGGGTGTCACAACTCTCCCCCACTAAAAGAGTTTTCGTCTTCGAAAACATAACCTAGACGAACAGTTCGGGATATGAGTCCTTCATCGACTCTCCGGTCCCATGTAACATTTCCATCTGCTGGTCCTCCCAAGCTACCCTTACCAATGCGATCTCTTTGCCTGCAACCGTTTCAACTCTTTTCGATCAAAGAGATATTTGCTCTTATGATCACTAATACCTCAAATCGAGAACCATATAAATAATACCTCCCAACTTCAAAACAAATACAACATAACTCTAAATCATGAGTCGGATAACTCCTTTCATGCACTTTCAATTGTCGTGAAGCATAAGTCACAACCGCTTATCTTGCATCAACACACCACCTAATCCCATTAATGATGCGTCACGACACAACAAGACTTAGTCGGATTCGACAAAATGAAGATCGGAGCACTAGTCAACCTCCTCTTCAGCTCTTGAAATCCTTCCTTCCAACTATCACGTCATGTTTGACATCATTTCCAATATCACTAACAAATATCCTTCTTATTCAACCACTAGAATCCCACACGATCCATTGCTATCGGGTTAAGAATACATCAGCTCAGCTCACTCCTTACCCCCTTCACTCTAGGGTACATGATTTATCACTTCATTACACCGCAACACAATTATAAGAACCTCCACATAACCGCAATGTCCACAACATTTATACACAATGCTAGTACTACAAGGCTACGTTCCAACGATCGAGCTTGCAAATTAATACATCTGTTATAATGGATGTAACATCAATAAGACATAGAACCCTTCACCTAACAATTATATTCTGAAATTTCTAATAGTTTCATAAACTCCACACCTCCTAACGTTTAATTTGTGACTTCCAAAAAAAATCATACTCGCATAACAAAGTGCATCACGTTACGCTTTCGCTACGCGACTCTGATTAATTACCTTAAGTCATTATCTTCATTTGATTTTCATCAACTACCAGCTCTACAAGTTTCACATTTTCTCTTTAGACTTTCTCCTTAATATCTATCAAAAATCACTGTTCAACTTCTTGCATTCTAAACCTTCCACTCCGCGGCTTCAACTTGTATACACACTCAAGTCTCCGACCCCGCTAGATAATTTCCAAGTCTTTTTCATAGTCCTTTTCCTCTTAGTTTCATGCGAACTGATGAACTACTATCCCCTCAATAGAACGTCAACCACTTCACACACTATCAAGCTTGCAAGATGAGTCTATTAAATCTAACACGATCCCGTCTATTATCAACAAGAGATTAAGGGTGATCAGTTCCTCAATTTGTCAATAGATAGCCGGCAATCACAATGGAGTATAAACCACCGTACCAAACTATAATAGCGTTCCTTTAGAACTTGTGCTCGAAGTCACCCAAGCACCATGGTTCAATAATCTTCCTTTAAGGTTTACAACTTCTTCCACACATATTTCTCATTTGATATCGACGATGAGATACCATCGATCAAACAGTTTACATAATCTTCTTCGCACTCACTTAACATCACACGATTGTTAAGTATTTTCCCCCCTCATGAGATGCTAACATACCAAATACACCATAACTCATTTTGTTTCCATTTGGAGTCCTTATCCATGCGGAGAACTTTGACGACATTCACAACTCTTAGTCTCCCTTTAAATCTCATAACATCTAGGATCCATATATGCTCAATCTGAATCTTATTTCAAATGCAATCTCGGTAATACACCTCATCATATGACCGGTAAAAGAAACTTCCAACATTTTCTTAACACATGTCAATATTTTGACATCTTAAACATGATTGCACTTCCTATCGAATTTATTTTTCCTCTAACATCACTTATCTTTTCCTCAAAAGCTAACGTCACTTACCCATCCTTAATCGACATAAGCTGCATCTCTAATACTTTCGCATTCTTACTAATACCAACATCTCATTCATTAAGAATATATCATTCTTGACCTCGTCTCACATAAACTGCGACTGTTACTGGTTATGTCCCCAAAATCTTCCAATACCCGCAACAAATTTTGGATTTTCCCACTACAACACCACGTCAGCCTCAGATGGGTCTACCGCATTACCGTCACTTGAGATAACATGATAAAGAAAACTCACGTCCTCATACCGTAATCTACACCATGAAAAATTAACAAAATGCTACTCTCTCTCGAAGTTGGAATTCACCTCACAACATTCAACATACCTATACCGAGTTTTAGAAGCTTATCCCCAACTATCTTCATCCTTAACCTGACCACGAAGGTAAGTTAATCTAAACTCAACTTTACTGAAGGCATACTTTCCAACCAATTGATCCATCAAATCACCAACAATTTGAAATAGATATTTAGTCTCAATCACCACTTAAATCAATTATCAAAAATCCACACGCAATTCGCGCTACTTTCTTCCTCCTTGACTAAGGAAATTAGAGCTCCCCAAACAATACACTTGGTTTTACAAATCCATTTCACTGCGCACCTTCCAATAGCTTCTTCAATTCCCTCAACTCAAAAGTTGACATCTTGCATGGTGTCATAGCAATAAGTTTTGTACCAAGAACGACATCAACAACAACTCTGATTCTCCTCAAACATCATTACATGATAAATAAATTACTTTCAGGTGCTGGGACCATTTTTAAAACAAATTTCATCACATCATCTTTCCAATGCTTCAAACGGAACTCAAATCAGACATCCAAAACTCAAGTTATGAATCTTACAAGTTTTCGGAAGGAATGCTGTCAGGAAATCAATTCCCTGCAATAGGTAGTCGATTTCCACCTTGTGGGGGTGAGAAATCCCAAAACATCCTAGAATACAAAATTTGAGATCCTAACTTCAACATACCGCAACACACATCATTCTCCATGATCACTTGCGTCAAGTTACAATTTCAATAACCAATTCACACAACTGCATACTTTATATCAACCATTGACACAATCAATCTTTTCAAGAACACAAAGAAGTAACTCACACAGACAGCTCCACAATCAACCAGAAGTGTTGCAACATTCCCACCATGCCAACTTCATCTTCTCAAAGTCATCCTTCTTAATTACCAAATATCTTCTAGGCCAAGAATACGCATCAACTCGTCAAAACGATTCATAATCACTTGGTTTAAATTCAAACATTCAATACCAAGGATGACCTCAAGCTAATCCAACATCTTGCTCAGACGATGAGTCGTTATTATTCCCAGGGAAACATCAGAACTCACACCCCAAATGGAACATCATTATCCATAACATCGTCCTCCACTCCCAGTGATGCGAACAACACAAGTACTTAATTGTTACCACTTAAGAGAAACTTATCTGACCATCATACTGAATTCTCGAATTCGTAATCCCTCCAAATTCGGGAAAACTACGCAGTCTAACCAACATCTGCACTCATGTAACCAATAGCACATCGATCCAACTCTTCACACCAGAACATCTCAGAGAAGCAAAGTTTCTCCCCCACTTGCTTCTAAACCACTCCTGCAACTAGGTAGCCAGGAAAAACAAGCAGTACCGACAATGCTTCAAACACATGTCGTATACAGAAGGAGTAATGACATTAAGACACTGGTCACAACGACCGACTATGCTCTGATACCACTATTGTAACACCCCATCTAAATACCCCGAATATATTAATTAAATTAATATCTAAATCATCTTTAATCAGAGTTAACACGGTATAATAAGGGATGTCACAATTAATAAATAAAATAACCTTCATTCAAACAGTAGCCATGCTACACTGAGGATCAAATTTTAGATAGTTTAGTCAAATTAAGACCATGTCTTACACAGCGGAAAACATCATAACCAAACGGAATAATCCAATCATTATTATTCCCAACAAAATTAAAGAAAACAACTAAACAACTATCTAATTCCTCAGCTAACGTTCCCCAGTGTTACAATCTAATCAGAGCATGACACTGACACGCGGACTCATATGATAAGCTCTAGGGCCATCCTCAGAAAACTCCTCAGCTGCTAACTTTAATCTGAAATTGTAAAGTAAGGGTGAGACTTCTCATAATTAAAGCATATTATAAGCTTCTCAATTAACAATATATTTCAAGCATATTAATCCATCCATTTCAACATAACTCCAGATTCAATACACAGTTACAACCATATAATCATCATGCACAACAATCATCAATCAGAGAATAGTAACACTGGAAGACATCCTAACATGTTACTATCCCATACAATCAAAATGCAGACTCAATGCATGCGGTACCGACTCGTGACTCAAAGTCACCCAACACTGATCCATCATCAACCGGATACAGTACCATCGATTCGTCCATAAACACCCGGACACGAATCCAGCCTAACCACCCATCCTCACTCGGGTATCGGTTATCGGCAATCCAAGTCAAATTCCGCACAATGGGAATTAACTTCACCAAACAATGCAAATGCACGCATATCATTAGCATGCAACATCAATCAGTCTATGTATACCTTCACCTAACATAACTGAATCAACCAATCAACATGACATTTCAACAATTCATGCATACATCTATCATCAGCATAAACATGCATATAATCATCAGCATAAACATGCCAAACGCTTACCCTTCATTTGGTAAGACTATCACCAATATATATCACAACAATGACAACTAAGGTCAACCACCATCAGGCATATACAACACCAACAAACACATGATATCAATACAATCATGAATACACCAATTATCATAAACCGAATCAAACTCAAAAACATGATATTCCAACCACCATTGCATACAAATAACAACAGCATAACACGCTTTACATTCATTCAGTATCAATCTACCCATCACCACTGTTCACTGTTACATACACCTCAAAGTGCGTCAGTCAATAATTGTTCGTCTCGAAATTTGCCTCTTTTTCAAAATAATTCCAACTTTTAGAAAATCTTTTCATTTTATAAGATAGAGCATTAAATTTTAAGAAACAACGTCCAAAACGGCGCTCAAAACGGACTTACGGTTTGAAAGTTATGAATTTTTAAAGTTTGGAAAATTTTCAAAAGTTTTCAGTAGAACCCGGTTCCTCCCTGGGAGTAACCGGTTCCCACAACTCAAAAATACACGCCCCCTGGAAAAATGTATGGGGAACCCGGTTCCTCCAGGTAGGGAACCGGTTCCCAGAAGTAAAAATCTCATTTTTCTGGAAAATTAACGTGGAACCCGGTTCCTCCCACACAGGAACCGGTTCCTGAGTTCAAAACATGCCATTTTCACCATTGTAAAAAGCTGGAACCCGGGTTCTCCCACTGGGGAACCGGTTCCCACGACGTTCAGACCCAAAATTTCAGTTTTGACAGCATTGCTTCCATTACAACTCAATCCACACATACCCATACGAATCCCATCATTGGAAACACCAAAATACATCAATTTGCATCATTTATCACATCCATTATCATCTTCCTATCAGTTATAATTGGTATCTGACACCCAAACCAATTCAGACCTATCAACTGACAAAATCTGACACCTATAGGGACACATTCATGGAACCCTATAAATTCACAAATACAATTTCCTAACATGCTATATCCTATATTATCAACATCAAAACCTATAATAAACAATAATCAATCGAAATCACCCCTTACCTTGTGGGTTCTTCGAATTCCGACACCTTAGGTCTTCTTCCTCCTTTTCTCCTCTTCTCAATTCCACGTACAGTGAGTTTTCTCCAAAAAGATCATTTTTTTCCTCTTTTCCTTCTTTTATTTATTTTATTATTCTTGCATAATAAAAATAACATAATTAATGTGAGTAGAGCCTTTTACTCCTCACACCCTCACTTTATTCATCATACCACCAATAAACCCACTTCCATTTAATTTAATTGACTTCCAATAATCCAAAATATTAAATATTACATTCCTAATTAAATTAATAATTAAAAATCGTAATTATTTAATAATCGATTTATTTGGGGTGTCACACCAAGCACTAGAGGTAAGGGGTTTGATTCTCCATCTCATATTGTTAGGTTTTGATAGATATATTTTGGATTTGGGGGTGAAATTGATATTTGATTTATAGGATTTTGTTGGTTGATTGTTGGAATGGTTTAGAAGAGTTGGATTAGGAGTATGGTTTGTGGGTGTATTAGGTGCTAGCTTGTAGAAATTAAGAGTATTGCAATGGGAAAGAAAACCATGGTAGTAGAATGAGAAAAACTCAAAAAGATGAAGTTTCCACGCAGGTCCATCAACACGGGCCGTGTTGTCCTCTTGTATAAGAAATTTTGGTTGCCAGGTCCATCAACACGGGCCGTGTTGATCAACACGGGTGCCCGTGTTGATTCACTGACTTTGGTGATTTTGTGTTTTCTGGGGGCTTTTCAACACGGGCCGTGTTGATGCACACGGGGGCCCATGTTGATGCATCAGTATCCTCCAAAATTCTGATTTTTTCGCACTTCCTTTGGAACCCGATTGTGTTCCGATTTTCCGATTTCGATAAATTCGACGACGGAGCAAGTTGCTCCGAATTCAACGAAAATCGACGTGCTAGCTAAGTTTGACGTGTAGAACGTAGTGGTGAGGTTAGTTTTTAGAAGTTGCGAGTTTTTACGAGATGACCCAAAATAGGCCAATTTACGGTTAGATTGAATCAGATTGCGTTTTAGTGGATTTAAGGCACGTATGGATAATCCGATTTCGATGTTGATGATCATGATTAATGCCGGTTATTAGGAATGACTTTCGCGACGAATATAGGTGTTTGACTATTTTTCCGTTTTTGGAATTTAGTGAGTGAATTGGTTATGATGTAGTGTGATTAAACATAATGTTTGCGACGACGTATTAATTAATGAATACTTGATGATTTGCGATGCAATAATATATGTCTTTGTACATGATGATGTGATGATTATATTGATGTTGTTAATAAATGCTTCCAATTTGTGAATGCATGATTTTTGATGATAATGAATTAGTGGTGATGTTTTGCATAATGCAAATATGAGGCGATGATATATTTATCTTGTTTTGGATAAATTATGGCGATGTGGGCTTTATGCCAATTTTGATGAGCGACGATGATGTTTTTGTGTTGTGTTGTTTTATTGTCGAGTCACATACATTGCATTGGAGACGATGGGATTTTATGCCAAGCGACGAGGCTTTTATGCCAAGCGATGAGGCTTTTATGCCAAGCGACGAGGCTTTTATGCCAAGTGTTCCTAATTATGGACAAAGCGACGGGTACCACATGCATAACATAGTCGTGTCTCATGGAGTTGGTTATGTTTATGTTTGAGTTGTTTGGCGTTGGGTTTTAATTGATGAATGATGTTGAATTGCGATGATCTTTGTGATGAACATGAAATGAATATAACTTGATAGTTTCATGATAACTAGGTGATGAGTATAAATAATGAGTTTTGTGATGATTTAACTTTGATGAAATGCTTAATGCAAATATGATGTGATGATGTTTTGTGACGATGGGCTTTTATGCCAAAAGCGACGATGGGCTTTATCCAATTTGTGATGATTTCATTTATGATGGTTAAGTTATTAGTATTGTTTGATGTTGTTGTTTATAATTGTCGTGTTGGTTAGTGACGTATTAACTTGTGATGATTTCGTGGCGATGGAAGTTTATGTGTTGTTGCGATGAAGTATGCCGATGAGGTTATGGCGATATAGTGTAGATTATACACATTAGAATGACGATCGAAGTAAGTGAGGTTTGGATATGTGTTGGAATGCACTTATTAACTTATATCCTTTACAATTCAAAAACTCTATATATATTTTCTCATGCCTTTAATTATTTGTTTTGGAGTATCTCACCCTTTACTTGTTTCGCTGTTACCTTTATATTGGTAACGTGCAGGTTATGAAGACGGAGTTTATAGCTGCTATTAGTCGAGTCGGTGTCGCTCTGATACATAGCACTCGGGGGGGGGGGGAATACTTATGTTGTCTCGTTGTTGTTCTATTGGTGTTATTCCTCTATGTATAAGAATCATACTTTATGAAAATATGATTTATTAAGGACGTTTAATAAAGAAGATATTTTGATGTTTATGAATCAATTTATGTTTTCCGACGATGCTATGTATCCGAGATTTATACTTTAAAGCAAATTGTTTAAAGTGAGTTGTTTTTGAAGGTGTGATGCCTCAGTATTGAATTTATGAAATTTTAATTTACTCTGATTTTCATATTTAAAAACTTGGGTATTATTGGGGTGTTACATTAGTGGTATCAGAGCAGGTCGGTCTGTCAGCCAGGTTATTAGTGTGTTTAACCCTGTTGTATACGACATATGTGTGAAACACTGTCGGTACTTACTTGTTTCTAATTGTTTGTCTGCAGAGATGAGTTTGAAACAAGTGGGGAGAAGTTTTACTTCTTGGTGGCGCTTGTGGCTTAGGATGGAGCCTCAAGCAGTGTTACGCTTCGGTAACTTGTAGTGTAAGCTTGAAGATGCTTTTGTAGTTTGGTAGAGATGGTTTATGGCACCATCATGATTGTCGACTGTCTATTGACAAATTGAGGAACTGATCACCCTTAATCTCTTGTCGATAGTAGTCTGGAATTATGTTGGTTGGGATAGACTTGTCTTGCCAGCTTAATAGTGTGTGAAGCAGATGAGTTTGCACAAGGTGGTGCATGGTTACTTGAGTTACGAGCGAATTTGGATTTTGGTGAGAAACAAGATTTTGGCAAGCGAGCTTCTTGTTGTGATTCTTCCGAAGCCTTTTATGGAGATGTGAGTGAATTACCGCAGTAGTGCGAAGTGAAGTTTGGATGGATTTAGTTTCTAGAATTAGTTGTGATTCGAAGTATCCTTAAGGGATGTTTGCTTCTGAGTTAGAGTTGAAGAGTCAACTTGAGGATTGGTTTGAGCAGAGTTTGTTTATTCGAGTGAGTCGCCGTGGAGTGCCCCAGTTGTGTTGTTCAAGAAGGAACGAAGGTCGCTTAAGTTGGTGTGTCGTTTTCAGACAGAGTAACAAATTGGATATTGAGGGCAAGTATCTAGTTCCAAGGACTGATGTTGGATAGATCGGTCATTTGGAGTTTATGTGTTTATTGAGATCGAGGTGAAGTCTGGCTGCCTATGGGTTAGTGTGAGGGTTGAAGATGTCTAGGCAATGCTTTTCAAGATAGTGTATGGTCCTGGCGAGTAATTGTTGATGTCATTAGTGTGACTAATGCGACAGGTATGATTTTGGGATGTTCGGACAATACTCTCATGAGTAGCTGTAAGAGTTATTTCGTGTTCATGGATATTAATTGGTTCACATCAAGTCAAGGAAATTGTGGCAGCATCCGAGCGTTGCGTTATCGGTAGTGAAGTTAGACCAGTGCATGTCGAGTATTCTAAAGATAGAGTTTGGAACTGTTGGACGCAAGTGCCTTAAGTAAGCGACTTAGGCGGTGATATTATGGACAGTTCCGCGAGGATTTATTTGTATCTTGCAAAAGACTTCAAGGGAGTTATTTCAGAGCTTAGAAGTTCTTTTATTTTGGATGGTTAGCTTTGTGAGTTTGATGGAAGATGTTTTTATCAGTTGATATTGATCGTGGGTACTTTGACTTGAGATGGTTGAGTCGCTATTTGGACTTCGCAATGGGAAGCGAATTTGTTGAACCAGTAGAAAGTTTAGTGAATGCTTTGATTTTGGTTTCGTTTTGTACTGAAGAACCTTGTGCGGTGTATTATGATATTTTATTTTGGACTTGAGATGTATTTCGACATAGAGTTGGAAAAATGCATTGTTACCTTGGAACAATTTGTTTTTCATATGGAAAGATTGTCGGACGCGTGAGTAAGAGTTTGATGCGGTTGTACTCGTTGAAACCTTAAAGGTGCAGATGTTAACGGCGAGAAGATTGGAATTGTTGAAGACAATTAAAAGTTTGAGTGTGATCTATAAAGAGACTTCGTCTGTCGTTGAGTTTAGTATGTTGATATCGCGGTTAACCCAAGAATATCTGATTTGGGATTTTATTATTTTGAAGAATGTTGCATGTTTGTTTTGGGACACTTGTTGAGATTAAGCTCAGAAGGTTATTAAGGATTTGTTCACTACTAACATATGGATTTGGTCGGATACTAATGGTCGCGGTGGATTATTAGATTACGACTAAGATAAGTCATGGCGGTAAAGAATTTGGCGATGTTTTGGTAACCACAAGTACCTTAAGTTGATTGATGTTTTATAAAGGAGAATGTTCTATCTGTGACTGAAGTCGGTCGCGACGGTGTTCATGATTGGATTCCATAGAAATTGACGTTATGGTTCTAAGTCCGACCTGTGTTGTAAGTCAGGAGTATGAGACGACGTTGATGGGTAGAGTTCTTGAGAGAGTGTTTTGGTCTAAGTTACCACTTTGGAAGATTGAAAGTTATGGTAGATGTTTCGATTTAAGAACCTGTGTATTGATCGTTGCGACGGTGCGAGGATGGTGATTACTTAATATAACTTTGGGAATTGAATTATTATAAGGGGAGACTTCGTTGAAGTCAAGTGTATGCGTCGAAGTTTCACAAGTGAATATTTGGACAATATTTGAAAAGGTCAAACTATGTCCTGTATTTTAGAGGATCAGTGGACGTTGATCAATCGTGAATGAAATAGTGATTCTTCGAGTTGATGAAGCTGATGTTGAGAGGTGTCCTGATGGGGTGTACGCTTTGAACGTATCCATTCTAAGTAATCGTGGAGTTGAGGATTAACCAAGTTGTTTTGCGGTTGGCATCATATGCATAGAAGTGAAGCAGCATGGTTTAGATATCGATCATTGAATTTTTAGCGAGTATGCGAGATTGTTGGATCTGGACTAGTGAGTTATAGTCGCATGTCGTCTGTATAAGTCCTAGAATGAGTGGTGTATCACAGTTCGGTTATGTTTGAGTAGCTTGTTATTGTTCGAGGGTTGTACGTTGGTAATCTACAAGGATGATGTGACCTTGTGATTTTCTGGAATGAAAGCGATAACTGCAAGTGTGATTCTTGAGTTCATGCTTATGTGTGAATGAAGGCATCTTTTTCGTGGTTGCGTAGCACGCGTGGTACTATCCTATTCTGATTGTTTGAGTTTTGGTTTGTATAACCATTTTGTTGTTTTCGTTTTAGCGATGGTGTCGGTGTTGTGTCGTAGGACTTTATGTTCCTATCTTTGGTGACTCGTTTCCGAGGCGTCGGTTCGAGTGTGTGACTAATTCTATGGTTGAGGCGTTAGGATGGTATCGATCTTGTTTGTTTAGTTCTCGAGCGAACCGGTGTGTCTGCGACTTGTTTAGTTGTTGGGTGTTAGTTGGTTGTCGAGTGCATTGTATGGGCTTTGCATCTCGACATGGTTGTTATTGACGGGACGATGTAGTTAGGGATATTTCCTTGTTTTGGTGTATTTTGTATGTTGTTTAGTTGACGTGAGAATTGAGTGGACGAATGCGTAAGCATGTCCCGATTTGTTTCGTTTTGGTCGAAATTTCGAGGACGAAAAATTTATAAGTGGGGGAGAGTTGTAACGCCCTGTTTTAATTAATATTATATTAATATTTTCGAATTACCGATCGATATTTATTTTGCGACGAGATTAAATATATTAATCGATATATATATGATAATATATTTGGCAACGTTTTGTTCGGTCAGGCTTTTATTCCGTTCGGTTTGGTAAAATATTATTCGGACCCGATATTTAATTCCCCGAAATTATTTGAATTAATGATATAATTAAGTTAGGGGTGTGAGGATTAATTGTGTAGAAATGGGGTTTGCACCGTTGTTGCTAGTAAGGAAACAACATATAAACCATTTCTCCTCATTTTCCTTCCATTCAAAATACCAAAACCAAACATGGAAACTTGGAAGCTAGTAGAAACAACCTTATAAAACCATTTTCCTTCTTTCTTTCCATTTGGAAAACACAAAAGCAAAAATAGAAACTTGGAGGAAAATGAGGGTTTGGGAAGAAGGAGAAGAAGAAGAAGAGGAGCAAGAGAAAAGCTTGAGGTTGGAGTTGTAGAATCATCTTGAATCATCCAAGCACTAGAGGTAAGGGGTTTGATTCTCCATCTCATATTGTTAGGTTTTGATAGATATATTTTGGATTTGGGGTGAAATTGATAGTTGATTTATAGGGTTTTGTTGGTTGATTGTTGGAATGGTTTAGAAGAGTTGGATTAGGAGTATGGTTTGTGGGTGTATTAGGTGCTAGGTTGTAGAAATTAAGAGTATTGAAATGGGAAAGAAAACCATGGTAGTAGAATGAGAAAAACTCAAAAAGATGAAGTTTTCACGTAGGTCTATCAACACGGGCCGTGTTGATTAACACGGGCCGTGTTGATTAACGCGGGCCGTGTTGTCCTCTTGTATAAGAAATTTTAGTTGCCAGGTCCATCAACACGGGCCGTGTTGATCCACACGGGCCGTGTTGATCCACACGGGCCGTGTTGATCAACACGGGTGCCCGTGTTGATTCACTGACTTTGGTGATTTTGTGTTTTCTGGGGGCTTTTCAACACGGGCCGTGTTGATGCACACGGGGGCCCGTGTTGATGCATCTGTAGCCTCCAAAATTCTGATTTTTCGCACTTCCTTTGGAACCCGATTGTGTTCCAATTTTCCAATTTTGGTAAATTCGACGACGGAGCAAGTTGCTCCGAATTCAACGGAAATTGACGTGCTAGCTAAGTTTGACGTGTAGAACGTAGTGGTGAGGTTAGTTTTTAGAAGTTGCTAGTTTTTACGAGATGACCCGAAATAGGCCAATTTACGGTTAGATTGAATCAGATTGCGTTTTAGTGGATTTAATGCACGTATGGATAATCCGATTTCGATATTGATGATCATGATTAATGCCGGTTATTAGGAATGGCTTTCGCGACGATTATAGGTGTTTGACTATTTTTCCGTTTTTGGAATTTAGTGAGTGAATTGGTTATGATGTAGTGTGATTAAACATAATGTTTGCGACGACGTATTAATTAATGAATACTTGATGATTTGCGATGCAATAATATATGTCTTTGTACATGATGATGTGATGATTATATTGATGTTGTTAATAAATGCTTCCAATTTGTGAATGCATGATTTTTGATGATAATGAATTAGTGGTGATGTTTTGCATAATGCAAATATGAGGCGATGATATATTTATCTTGTTTTGGATAAATTATGGCGATGTGGGCTTTATGCCAATTTTGATGAGCGACGATGATGTTTTTGTGTTGTGTTGTTTTATTGTCGAGTCACATACATTGCATTGGAGACGATGGGATTTTATGCCAAGCGACGAGGCTTTTATGCCAAGCGATGAGGCTTTTATGCCAAGCGACGAGGCTTTTATGCCAAGTGTTCCTAATTATGGACAAAGCGACGGGTACCACATGCATAACATGGTCGTGTCTCATGGAGTCGGTTATGTTTATGTTTGAGTTGTTTGGCGTTGGGTTTTAATTGATGAATGATGTTGAATTGCGATGATCTTTGTGATGAACATGAAATGAATATAACTTGATAGTTTCATGATAACTAGGTGATGAGTATAAATAATGAGTTTTGCGATGATTTAACTTTGATGAAATGCTTAATGCAAATATGATGTGATGATGTTTTGTGACGATGGGCTTTTATGCCAAAAGCGACGATGGGCTTTATCCAATTTGTGATGATTTCATTTATGATGGTTAAGTTATTAGTATTGTTTGATGTTGTTGTTTATAATTGTCGTGTTGGTTAGTGACGTATTAACTTGTGATGATTTCGTGGCGATGGAAGTTTATGTGTTGTTGCGATGAAGTATGCCGATGAGGTTATGGCGATATAGTGTAGATTATACACATTAGAATGACGATCGAAGTAAGTGAGGTTTGGATATGTGTTGGAATGCACTTATTAACTTATATCCTTTACAATTCAAAAACTCTATATATATTTTCTCATGCCTTTAATTATTTGTTTTGGAGTATCTCACCCTTTACTTGTTTCGCTGTTACCTTTATATTGGTAACGTGCAGGTTATGAAGACGGAGTTTATAGCTGCTATTAGTCGAGTCGGTGTCGCTCTGATACATAGCACTCGGGGGGGGGGGGAATACTTATGTTGTCTCGTTGTTGTTCTATTGGTGTTATTCCTCTATGTATAAGAATCATACTTTATGAAAATATGATTTATTAAGGACGTTTAATAAAGAAGATATTTTGATGTTTATGAATCAATTTATGTTTTCCGACGATGCTATGTATCCGAGATTTATACTTTAAAGCAAATTGTTTAAAGTGAGTTGTTTTTGAAGGTGTGATGCCTCAGTATTGAATTTATGAAATTTTAATTTACTCTGATTTTCATATTTAAAAACTTGGGTATTATTGGGGTGTTACAAGGTGCTTCACGCTTCGGTGTTACCGTCTATGTAGAAGATGATGAGATGCTGATAGACATGGTCGCTATCGAGGAGTTTAAGGAGGCTATTTTTTTTATACAGGCAGACAAGTTTTTGGGTCCAAATGGTTTCAATCTAGACTTCTATCAATATATTTTGGAGACTTGTAGTACTGAGATTTTTAGTGTTTGTTGTTCTTGGCTGTAATCTGGTGTTTTCTAATCTAGCCTTAGTAAAACTGATATTGCTTTAATTTTGAAAGGAGAATTTCAAACTTCCACGAAGGATTGGAGACCGATTACACTTTGTAATGTGTTGTACAAAGTGATAGCTAAAGTTCTTGCTGATTGGGTTAAAAACAAGGCAATGGGCGTAATTTCGATTTATCATGATTGACAGGAGGTTAAGGTAGATGTAGGATTTTGCTTGTATGATGAGTTAGTGAGAAACATAATGACTTACATGATGAAATTAACATTGTTGATGAAATAGAAATGCCATGATCTATTAATATAATGTGTAAATGAAGTGTTTTAATGTTGCTATGTGATTTGTATTATTTATGATGTGATTTATACTGAGTTTAATACTGAATCAAAATTGGATTGGGGCTGGAACTGGTGCTAAATCGCAAATGGAAGTTGCAGAAATCGCTAGTCTCGTCGGCCGAACGAATCGCCCTAGTGTCCCCGTCTGAGCAAGCTGGCGAGCACGATGGTGAAAAGAAGGCTCCTAGGAAATGTATGGAGGGGGAATTGTTGCCCCAACTTTTCCTAGAAAGAGAAGCGGTGATTGACCAGCCACTAGGTGAGCCTCAGACGAGAGGGAAGTGAGCAGAGCGCTCTCAGGGTCGTCGGGCGAGGCTTAGGCGAGCAGACCTAGCAGTGAAATTTTTGAAATATCATAACTTGAGTTTCAAGACTCTGTTTAACGCACCGTTCAAAGCTTTGGGAAGCTGACGCATAGAGCTATTTTATGATAGAATAATATGAGTTAATTTATTTATTATTCTAGTACCTGTTTATAAATGGGATTATTATTTTTTGAATGTGCGAAGATGTTCTATATTTATGATGAACATGTTGTCGTTGTGAAGTTTCTATGATGTTGTTGTGATGTAATTGATGTTATCGATGATGATTACGTGAACTATGATGTAATTTACTAGTTGTTGTCGAGTTTATGTAGCGTGTTGTGCAACATACATTCATAGCATTTTTGGACGTTGGTCTGTCCGTGTTGAGCCTCAATCCCATTGTGTGGATTGAGTGAGAAAACTCTAAACATAGATTTGTGAGTTAATATTCACTAGTATCAAGCTTTAAAGATTGCCATGTTAATAGTTAAGTTGAGAGATCATATAACGATTAACATGATAATACTTACAATATTGCTTAGACATGGATGATATTGAGAGGATACATGGATATATTGATCATCAATTAGTTCATATGTTTGATTAATCAAATATGTATAAAATAAGTTAATGAACACCAATATTGACATGCTTTTATCAAATCAAACTTTTAAAACCAAATCTCCCTTTTATCCAAAGCTCAACATCTTTGCATGAAATCGAATATTTTTGTTACCAAAATCAAAACCAAAGCCAAAAACCTTTTTTTATGAATCTAACAATTAAAGTATCTCGAACTATAGAAGGGCGGTGATATCACACCAACCTCTATGGAAAACGATAATTTAAATACTTGCCATGTAAAAGTGTTTTAACACCCATCCAAGATAAGAGAAACCCATCTCACTCCCTAAATCACCTTCGTGATATATACATTCACAACTTCTGGTGACCGCATCATACTACTTGAAATATATCACTTCCAAATAAAGTTCAGTCTTGACTAACTAACATACTTTGATTTAATTCAAATCTTCATCCAAGAACAATACACAATTCATTACCTAAAGGGTTCTGAATATGTATACACAACTATGTCTACCATAATGCATCAAATAGATGCAAATGACGACTTAAACCACAAGAGAGTACTCGACTATAAATAGACTAAACCCTTATTTAGATATTACAATGTTATACAAAGAATAGTTAATAAAACTCTAAATCCAAGACTTCCTTTTATAATCTGCAATGTACTGGACATGAGCTTCAAATCATTGCTGATTTGTTAAGTAAGGCAACAAAAATATATCCTAAATCATAGGACTTCAATCATTGATTTCCTAATTTATCTCCATAATTAAAAACTAAACAATCTCCTAAAATTCAGCTTGAATCTTCTTCAATCTTCAAACTATGCGCCATATAGGATTACACATTATTGCAAAATATTATGCATCTAAAATATATAAATTTAACTCAGCTATTCAACTGATCACAGACGTGATGTCGAATGACTCTTCATAGGATATCTTCATTCGACATGTCTGTCTCTCTGCATGACAGAACATCTTAAACAACAACTCTGATACTTGTTCACAACATATGATTACCAAACACTCCCAGAATGTTTCATATTTGAAACTTACTCATACAATCATATCCAAAATTAATCAAACCTTTAGAGCTCACATCTTTGGAGCTTTCACTAACATACTAAACTAATTGACTTTTTCACAAATACCCATGACAAGAATGACTAAATCTCTTACTAATTTTCATATTCTTATTGATATTCCAACATGATTTCATCAACTTACTATTAAGATATGAATTGAGATTTTTCTGATAAAAATAAAGACGGTGTTAAGTGAAAACATGTTTTCTTAAAGAATCTTGCTAACGGGTGCTGTCAGGGCACTCTTTAAACATTTTAAAAAAGAATCATGTTGACCGATTAACAATTTTAACTTTCAACACATTAAATACGCATAATTCTATTTTTTTTTAATATTTTAAAATCTTAAAAAATGCTCTGGAGACCCTAGTTAACCTTTCCCTTTCTTAAATTAGCCGTTTAGAGATTTCAATATCATTTATATCACTAATGATGCAACTTCAGGACACAATTTTGTTAAGTCAAAAAATGAATTGTCCATTTCATTTTTGGGATAATTTTGAGAAATAGTATTATAGTAATGAATTGCTGCCACCCACACACAAAACAGAAGGGGTGTGATGTTTGTTTATAGCTGTGGTCAACGTAAATCACCTTCTTCTTTTTTTGTCTATAAATAAACGGAAACCAAAAATGTGTATTTCATGTATTGTGAACACGATTACCTCTACGCGCATACACGAGGGGACGTTATTTTAGTGTACACTTAAATTCTCTCTGGTCAAAATGATTTTACAGCTCATAGTTTGTAAATTATTTATACTTTGTTTAGTTTTTTTCTTGGATTTAGTCGATCAATTCTTATCCACGTAATAAATTGACTCGAGTTAATATCTAAACAATTCATTCTTAACTTAATCCTGTATACTTGATTATATTTTACTTATATTTTAGTTTATTTATTATGTCTATTTTTTTTCTTATATAAGTTCAGAGATTTCTCTAATGTAGTGGATTCTCTCAAATTTTTTGAGACACCGTTTAAGTTAGTTTCAATTTAGTAAGGACAAAACAAATAGAAGTCGTATATAATCACAATTTTAACTAAAAAATATTTTAAGAGGCCCTATTTAACCATAAGTTAATTTTGAAAATTTTGAGTTACTGTGGCGATAAACCGCCTTACACGTCATCAAAGATTACCCCGTTCTCACTTTCCCACCACTTTTATGATACAACCCTATTTATTTTTTTTCTTATTTCTGAAAGTGTCTTTCTATTTTAATGATAAAGAATATTGAGAAAGGGCCATTTCTTAAATAAATGATGATAATAATCTTATTAGAACCTTGAATTCAACTGTATGTATAAACTAAAACTGTAGGAAAAAATCGTGGATCTTATTAAAGTAATTTCTATCATACATGTACTAAAAACGGACGTTGCTAAAAAATTGGCTTCTCAATTACAAAAGCTAGGCTCATCTAAACTATATATTTAAGTCCTTCACTTTCATAAAGTTTAGTTACAAATATATAGTATATATCCTAATGAAGGGGTTCAACAATGAGTGGAAGTCCATGAGTAGGCCTAAGGGAGAGCATGATGGCTGGTGAATGATGGTAACTTGGTGAAACCTTAAAACTAAAATTAGAGAGAAGTAATGTTAATACTATCTTGTACTCCATAAATGTCAAGTTTCTACCCACACACATTCTCCCTCCAAATCCAAATGGCAAATACCCCATTTTGTGTTTGCATCCACCATTCACATCATCCACGAACCTCTCTGGTTTGAACTCATTCACATCTTCTCCCCATAATGCAGGATCGTGATGCATCGCTACAACATCGATCCACATGTTTGTTCCGTTAGGGACTGTTACATCATCAACTCGAATGTCTTCTCTTGCTTGTCTTTGCACATTTGGTGCTGGTGGGTATAGTCGTAGAACTTCATTCATCACCCACTTCATCTGCATATTGGAGGAGAGCATATATATATGTATAAGCTCATACATATTTTTTTTTAAAATTGAACAAACTTAAATATACTGTATTATATATCAACAATTTTATTTACCTTCTTTAAACCAGCAAGCATAGTGATATCAATCTCATTATTTCCCACCACTTGTTTAATCTCTTCTCTTAATTGAATCTGCCAATCTTCATGCATGGCTAGAAGCAACAAAGTCCAAGTGATAGCAAGTGCTGTTGTTTCATGTCCACCAAAGAAGAAAGTTTTGCATTCATCAACCACTTCTCTTGATGTTAATGTCTTTTTCAATCGGTCAACATGATTATTTTCTTGAAGCAATAACCCTAATAAGTCTTTTTGAGAACTCTTCTTAGTTGAATTTTTCCTAGATTCTACAATTGACAATAAGAGCTTGTCTATTTCTTTGCCAAGTTTCTTAGCCTCCAAGTCTTTTTTGACACTAAAAAACTTGCCAAATGGAACACCAACATATCTAGTGGTGTTAAAGAGAGTCATTTGTAAGGCTCTTAATTTGTTAATGACCTCTTTAGCATTTTCATCTTCCACACCAAAACTTGTTTTTGCTATAATCTCTCCAGCTATTGTTATAATTTCTTTCTCCACATCAATTTCAAGGTTGCCAAAGTTTATTTGGTTAGTCCATCTATTTATCATTTGATTTGTAGACTCAATCATCATGCTTGCCATCACCTATATCACAATATTGCCAATATATAATGCAAAATTAATTAGAATATGCTTGTGGCCAATGCAAATATAAATCTAAATTATATCTTGTTTAATTTATTTTCTAAAAAAAGCTATAACATATGAGCCATCTTGAATCAATTTGTTTGGTGGAGGCATTACTTATATATTATTAATTTCGTATTGATAATATGTGATTAGTTACTTAATGGGTTGGTGATAGAAATTGTAAAAAGGTTGAATATTCAACCAAGTTCAAAATTTTCTTCTTGTACATTCAAAATGCTGAATGTGGACTACAAATTCCATAGTACGAAGGAAAGAATATTGAGAGAGATATACCTTGAGGTTAAGAGGATTGAAAGCTGGTGCAACAATGTGACGATGTCGAACCCAATCATTTCCCTCTACCATCACCAAACCACTTCCAAACATGGGATCTCTATCATTTCTAAAAACATTAGGTTTTCCCCATCTCTTTGCCATCACTTCTGTTGACATTTTCTTCAAGAATTCTGCATCTGCAATGTACAAAAACGGTTCCGTCCCTAACCAATACACGAATACCTTACCTATAACAAGCAAAAATCATCATAATTAACATCAAGTTTGTAGTTCAAAATATATAAGACATGTTAGATGCATATTGCTGTCGCAATATCAGACATATATAGGCCACATATTTGCATGCATTTTGTTATAATATAAAGATTTGCAGGTTAATTGTTAGAAGCCGTGGGAAGACTTACCATGTGATTTTTGCCATGAAGCAAAGTAGGGAAAAACTTTCGAGTGAATATCGTGTGTGAGATTTGAGGACTCAAGTGAAGATTTTATGATATTTTTTCTTTTCATCTCTTCAATGTTTCCTAGTGGAAAGCTTGGAGCTGGCCCTTGAAACCCATTTCTTTTAAGTTTCTTGAGGATTTGGATGGGAAAAATCCACCAAGAAAATGTTAGTATCAAGAGCAACAAGAGGCAAAGTGTTGCTAACATAGCAACAAATATGACACATAGCCATATAAACTCCATTTCTATATATGTATATTGTATAATTGTATTAAGCTTCTAATATGTCTCTCCTTGTTGTCTCTCTCTATTTTAAGCTTCTTTTTAAGTTCGGCTTAATTTGTTGTTGGAGGAAAAGTGTAAGGTGTTGGTGGTATTTATAGAAGAGATAGGATTGAGTACTATATGGAATCCGTGGCATTTGACTATGAGAACTTATATTTGTTTTCCAACCTTTTGACCTTCATATTATACAGATTTGAATATCTTTTTAATGTGGTCCAACTTTTGTTTCGTTTCAAATGTTTTGGTCGGAATTCCTTCTAAATACTTTTTGTGGGGGCCAAAGAAATTTATCGGCGGCATATGTACCTATAAGGCATGAGCTATAGAAGGAAAAACATTTAGAGGTTAATATCATTTAATAAATTCGTAAGATCTTAAGTAACCAAAAGAAAAGAAAATTATAACATCTTAACTGTAAAGTTGAAAGATAAATTAACATGATTTGAATTTGAATTTTCTTTAACTAATAAATTTTTATTAATATTTTAAGTACAATCATTTAGTTAATTATAATTTTATTTTAAAAATTACTGTAGTTGAATAACTTTTTAGTAGACTGTTTTAGATTTTTTTACACCCAATTGAGAAGATTTGTTATATGTAATTAAGGATTATTTTGCTTCTTCGTTGGGTCCCAAATTTTGCAAAAGTGGTTCCATGAATTTTTTTCATCACTATGCCAAAAATGACCTACGAAAGCGTTTTTTTGGGCTTTAAAAACGCTTAAAAGCGCTTTCGTAGGTGGCGCTGCTAAAGGTTTTAGCAGCGCTTTTTGTTTAGCCAAAAGCGCTCTCGTAGGCCTACCTATGAAAGCGCTTTTGACTCAAAAACGCTCTCATAGGTAAGCCTAAGAAAACGTTTTTTTTTTTCTGAAAAGGCGCTTGTGCATTCAGAATGCATTAAAGGCATTCTAAAATAGGCCTAAGAAAACGCTTTTTAAAAAAAAAACGTTTTCGTAGGCCTACCTATGAGAGCGCTTTTGGGACAAAAGCGCTTTCATAGGTAGACCTACGAGAGCGCTTTTTTCTAAATAAAAAGCACTCTCATAGGTGACATATGAAAGCGCTTTTAACCAAAAAGCGCTTTCATAGGCTACATATGAGAGCGCTTTTTGGTTAAAAGCGCTTTCATAGGTTTTCTACTGAAAAATCAAATATTTAAAAATTTTCTAAACCTGCATTTTTTTGCAGCAAACCTGTAATTCCTAAACTGGTAATTTACAATCTTATATAGAAATACCAATATATACCAGTGTTAATCCAAATACCAAATGTAAAAATTATATACAAATACCATTATATACCATTCATATCCAAAATATATATACACCATGGTAATTCAATTAACATATTTTTAAACGTAACAAAATACACCCTAACAAATCAGCTATATAACACTAAGTAAATCAATCCTAATGTACATATATATCCAAGGTCCTGATCCTGCAAGATATGAACATAATAACACGGTCAGTATTGTATACACAAAACAATGTATTCATAATTAACCATTTTCACACAACAATGTATTCGTACCTTATAAGATTCTTAGCTCAATAAAATATCGACACAACTCCTCTTTGAGTTCTTCCAATTGAAGTGGCGAGTAATATGGACACTTGTATTGATCAAAATACTACATTACAAAACAAAAAATATGCATGATTTAGTTAAATGTAATAAATTATATGCAAAATCCGATAAGTAATAAAACAAAGTATAAATCCATAATAAGTTATAAATCCATACCGTGATTGGAATCTCGATTTCATTCATTTGAATGATTTCTTTGATAAACTTCAAAACGAAGTATCCGCAATCTATGCCGTTTTGTTGTTGAGGGCACTACATAGAAAAACAAATAAGATTATATACATGTATTATTTTATCAAGTAGCATAAATATTATAAGCAAAATTGTTGAAATTTATATACCTGTACTTTGATCCAATTAATGTTGTTTGATTTAGACCGTGGTACCCGTGCTTCCCTTTGACATCAGAATACTTGTATTGAACTGACAAAATTAAAATATTTATTTAGAACAATGACATAGAAATAGTTAAACATATAAATACAAACGAATATTTAGAATAATGTCACTTACGTATCAATCATTAGCTTCATTTCCGGATAATTTGTCTAATCACCGTCAACCGAATTCGGATAATAGACCACTTCTTTTATGGGACCGATAGCAAGCAACAACCAGTGACATCTATAAATTAAAGCAACAATTTAGAAGCGAATTTTAATGTAAAAAATACAAATATTAAAAAGAACTTAGAATGAAAATCTAACCCTGTATTATACGCCAAAAGATACAAGCTTTCATCTTGGCGGTTGTCATGAATCTTTCGACCAAGTGTTCTCTTACTGAATCCGGTTCCCTAGAAATTGTAGCTCCGCTGACACGGGAGGAAGACACGAAACAGAATCTATTTGACAATTGATTCCCGCGCATCAATTTTTCAAATAACATCCTTAAATAAAAACATAATTAATATTAGACTATTTCAATTAAATGTTTTAAAAAAATGTTCAACCAATTAAATAATATAGTGATCGGGTTACCGGATGCATCACACTAACGCCTAATTCTCGATGATGAAAGATTTGTTCCATGTCCTCTAGTCCAATTGTTTAGGTACATGGAAAACCAAAGACACATGTATCCATATCGATTTGACGAATTCCATCATTCATCAAATCTGATGTGCCAACTAGTGTCTCCAGACACTGCCGAAATCTAGGCACAAATTTACGGACAGGAACCCTCTTCTTAGGTGGAACCCTACCAACTTTCTGGCTCACCTGTTGTGACTCTTGAAAAGGTACCTAAAAATCATATAGACTTATGTAAGATACAAAGTTATGCAGTTTTTTTATTCTGATCATAAATGAAACACTTTAAAAGTACCTCTCTTTGCGATGCAATAGACTCGCCGCGCTGCAAAATCCCTTTATCCTTAGATGCGGGTTTTGTAGGAGTCTAAAATTACCATGTAAAAAATTCAGGTCAGAACTGTCAGTTGAATACTTAAAGATTCATAATGGTTTTCAACATACCTGATCATCTATGAAGATGAGTGAAGCAACTCGATTTTCAAAAATCTTTTAATTCTCGAAAACTAGTAAAATCGCCACCTAATTTTATTCGTTCTAAAAGGAACGGGAAAATATAGATAAAACCCAAAGCATGCGGATAGGCGGTCTACGAGACCAAAAAGTGGGATCGGGAGTCGGTTATGTAAGGGGAAGGTATTAGCACCCCTTACATCCATCGTACTCGATGGGACCCATTTAATTCTACGCGTTTGTGTGTGTGTTTATTGCTAAGTTATGAATACCAAAAGGAAAAGAAATTGTTTGTTATTATTTTGAGTTTGGCACGGTTTCAGAACCGTGTGCCTACATATTCCCTTGTGCAATGGGAAAGTCAAAACTCTGTAGTTCCTCTTAAAAAGGCTTAATTGGTTGTATTGATTTTATAAGAAAAATCGTGCATTAGACATTTCAAATGCTTGAACTTGGACTTGTTTAGTTTGTTTAAAAAGCTTAAGTCCTCGTTCGTACTTGAAACGACTATTTACACTCTCTTTATCCGAAAAGAGTTTTTTACGATCGCGTATGAGCGATAAAAGAATTTGAGTGAGTTGAATTGTTTTTTATGTGGGTGAAAAGTACCGAACCATAAGTCTAGCATCCTATGATTCAAATACTAGAAACAAGATGAACTCAATGTTCAACGAGTCGTCTATCATCCCAAAAGTTTTTCCTTTTATGAAAGAGTGAAGTGAAACAAGGTTCACGTTATTAAGAATCTTTAAGTAGTTAGTCTAGCATCCAACGACTTAAAGATTAGAAGTTCATTTTTGCAAGTGTTTAAACAATTAGTCTAGCATCCAACAGCTTAAACACTTGAGTTTTCTTTATGAAAGAATTTGGAAAATGCACTCGACGTTGGATCGAGGTTTGTAATTTAATTATGAAAGTGTTTTGGAGGTACGGATTATAGTTAATTAAGCATATGGACTTAAGGTGTGATAATGGAAAAGAACTCACGATAGTATTCAAACATTAAATAAAGCAAGTAAATAAATTAAAAGCCCATACAAGGTGGCTTGCGCAAATGAATGATTTACATTGTGTAGGTGCATGCGCGAAATAAATTTAATCGATTAATTAAACAAAACTTAATCAAGTAATTAGTTTAATAAAATTAATTAGGTAAACTAATTAATTTTAAATAACCTAATTAGATAATTAAATAATGTTTAACCACTCAATCAAAGTTTCATTGTAAGCCCAAGAGTAAGCGTGGTGTGTGCATAAATGTGTGGCCGTTGTGACGCTTCAAAGCTTTGTCAACCCAGGGTTAAAAAATGGCTCGCACGAGTATTAGTTTGAAAAATATTTTTGGTTTGTGCTTTGTGAATAATAAATAATAAAGCAATACAAATATTTACTAGCTATTACAACCGGTGGGGAGTGGGGGTACAAATTTACAAATGGGGAATAAATAGAAAATGCTAAAGATTTCCTAATAATAAAAGAAAGAAAATCTAACTACACTTATTTTTTGGTAATTTGGAGTATATATAAATATTTAAATATAATAATAATAGTAATGTCCATAGCTATTAAATGAAATAAAAAGAGTTAAACTAATAATAAAGTATTTACTAAATAATAATAAACAGAATAATAATAATGATAGTAATAATATAAATAATAATTAATAGTATAAAATAATAGTGATGACAATATAATATAATGATGGTAATGATAATAGTATAAAAGTAATAATAATAATATAACTAAATATAATATATGATAGAAAAAATAATAATAATATTAATAGTAATAATTAAATCTAATGGTTAACTAACTAAGAATAACAATAATTATTTTAGTGATAATAATAATAATTAGTAAAAAGAAAAATAATAATGATTAAAAAAATAAATAATGATAATAATAATTGATTAATACTACTGTTAAGTTATAAATCTATTATTACTAATAAAATAAAAATTAGAAAAAAGAAAAGACACTCATCTGCTTCCTCTCTCCCTCACGATACATGCATCCTCAGAAATCCCAATTCCTCACCGTTCCGATTTCTCTCACTCTCGACGCTTCGCTCAAAACCGATCTCTCTCGCGATTTCACGATCTCTCGTCGGTCTCTCTCGCTCTCTCCTCACACCAGACTCGCCTATCTCTTTCTAGCTACATGCAAACAGTGAAACCTAGTCCCAAACCCTTTCTGGTTCTGTTTGGTTTAACTCAGTGTTTATCTAACGTTTATTGATGATACCGATTTTGCAGATGTAACAAAATGTTTGGCCGAAAATCAAAGGGCTTCCGGAAACCCTAACTGCTCCAACACGATTCCGACGAAGGCGAAAAATACCTGAGTCCTGGAGACGTGCTTGATGGCAAGGAATGGCTCAGTTGTCTACACTCGGGTGAGATCCTTCCAAACTTTTTCCTCCTCTTCTTTCTCGGTCAGAAACAATTTCTGAAATAGAAATTTCTGAAGGTTTTCTGGTGTTTAGGAAAATGATGATGACATGCTAGCTTTTATGTTTCGTGTTTACGATTTCTGGGATGTTTTCGCTGTTTGGGATCTGGTTTACGAAAATGGCTTTTGGACTTTGGTCTGGTTCTTTTTTGTTGGGAATCAATATACTTGCTAGTTTTCTGAGTTTGGAATTGGTTTTCTGGAACTGATATCTTTTCTCATTTTTTTTTGGTATCAATAGAACATTGCTTATTATACTGGTTCTGTTGAGAAACTCTGAGTGTCTTTCAAAACAATTGATCTCTCCCTCCTCCTTTGCTGCCCCATACAACAGATGCTTTATGGCTTTTATGGTTTGATCCTGATAGAACAGATACTCTCTCCTTGCCAAATCTCTTAGAGCAGATACTACTCTTGTCCTCTTGCCTGTTTTTGGAACTGTCTTCATAGATATTACACTTGATTTTCTTTCTCTTTTACTGCTTGATGTCTTAAGAACAGATACCACATCTCTCTCTTTTTCTGCTGTTGGGTTTTTACCACAGATGTATGCTTGCTTTTGGTCAACCATTCCTTCTGCTCAGGGACTTTAGTCATTATTCTGGCTTTTTACCTCTTTTCTTACTTTAGGTGAAAAATCCATATTTTCTTTCTTATGATAATGCTGCTGCTATTGTTACTTGCATTGTTGGTTTAACTTCCTTTGGGCTCTGCTATACCCTGCTAATGCTGGTGCTGATAACTTTGTTTTGACCTGTCTGTTTGCCTTGGGGTCTTGCTGCCTGTTGCTTTCGATTGTATTTGTTGGGATTTAATTGGACTGCTGGATTTATAACTGTTGGGATTATTTACATTGCTGCCCTGTTGGATTAATGAACTGTTGCCTGTTGGGATGGATTAACCATGATGAATTATCTGAGTTAGGTTTACCTGTGAACCGAATTAATTCGTGATTTGCAGATAAACTCACTTTTTAACCGATGATTAATCTTGAACAAGATTATGAGGTCTAGCGTAAAAACCTGATTCCCGCCAGAAATACCTAATGATGAGTTACAACATAAATGCGTGCGTTAACTTTTTCGATTAAATTGCTGCTAACCAATTTCCTCTTTTGTGTTTCATGTACCCTGGCGAATTGGATGACGGAAAGCTTGGACGAGAAGAAATAACCTTGGAAGAAAACAACAACTTAACTGAAAACTTCGAGACAAATCTTTGGAAGCTCGTAGCATTAGGATATTTTGTATTTGCAACTTTGTAATTCGACATTGTAACCGAATTCTAAAGAAATAATAAGACCTTCCCTTTTTTTCATTGAATCTTAAAATTCCAATTTTGCAATTTTGCTTGAAACATCTTGTAATTATCTCCGGCTAGCAAATTCATACAGCGAGAACGGTGTTTTCCTTTACCGAATTCCAATAACTCAAGTAAATAAAAAAAGAATTTCTTTTCTCTTTTAAAACTTAAATTCTCAAATGAAATAATTATTTTTGAATTTAAGTTCTAAAACAAATAATTCTCTTTTTTTTTCCGGACAAATAAATCTAAACAACCTTTTGCACCAATAGTTCGAAATCGTTCGAAACCTCTTGAATTTGAATTGAATCAGTTAATAGAACTTTCCCACCACTTTTTTTTCATGAAAAATTTCCAGTAAGAATTCCTCTGAAACCATAATAAAAGACCACACATTTTTTTGAAAATAATGAAATGAAACGGAGGGGAAATTTTAGGGTGCGACAATGAGGTCTGATGGCCATGCCACAAAAAGATCCTACTGCATCTCGCAGCAATGTGGTCTCCGCAACAATGTCAGGTACCGGTATCAATGCATTCATATCTAAAACAACATCAACTGATACCTTCATGTGGCCATCCGGGAGCGGTCTATGGTGAATTAAATCTCCCGAGGTATTGTGCACTTTTCCCTTGCTAACTACCTGATAAGTCGGAGACGATAGATACAGCTGACAACATGAAATGCCCTAAACCAATAATAACCGTTAGACTTTCTTTAATGTTGACAATAATAACCAATAATAACTGTTACAATTATACTTTCTCTAATATAATGGATTATCATCTTAATTACCTCGGGAAATTTATGTTGACAGTTGATACTAGCCTTGTCACTAGTTTCTTTCAGCTGTGAACTGCTCCTTTCCGCCATATATCTCTCTTTGTCCCCCTGCAGTTCACGGACTTGTGCTTGTAAATCCTGCAATGTTTGCATCACTTCTGCATTGCTAGGATTTCTTTTTCTTGGATTTTTATACAGAGAGGTAGGAGTCACACCATGACCTTTACCCCTCACCCGTCCCGGATACTCAGCAACACATAGTGCTCGACTGAGTACGCTCCTGATATCCTGGTCATCACCTGTGGATACCGATTGCGATATAGTCTCCTGTAATTCATTTAAATATCGATAATTAAAGACACAATGTTAATTATATATTAATAAACATTTAATATAACTTAATTAAAGACACAATGGTATACTTACACACTCATCATAAACATGTTGCAAATTGGGATTAACAACTCGATCTCTGCCAACACGAGCTTCCTTCCACAGCACATGTGCGGGTAGTAATGTTTTGTCACTTTGCGTCTCTTCCAACTACGCATTGTTACAAATAATAAAATCATCAATTATAACACATTGAGAGAATTAATAAGATCGTAGAATTGAGATTTACTTACAATTTTTTCCCGTAAGCGTGCATATCCCAAACACCCTTTTTTATATGGATATGCGAGTTTTGACGCTCTCTCGTGATTTACGACACTCACTTTCTTGAAATTCTCGTCTCTTCTTTGGCCCACAAAAGCAACCCATTCTTCGGGTGTAATGAAGCTCTCAAATTTTTTGGACGTTCAGGATCCTCTTCAACAAAATTTCCTTCATCGTCTTTAAGAAACTTATTTGTCAAAAAAGTTCTCCACCCTCTGTGTCTTTTTCCGGCCAAGCCCATTATATACTTTTTGCGGGCATCTTCAATGTTAAAGGACCTCTACAAAAAAACATACGCATAGAGGGTGTTAGTATATGTAATTTAAAAACATTATCGTCAACACCAATATCGCCTTGATCTCCAATCTTTTCATCAATTACTTTGTTAGAGAAAAGCATTATAGACCATTTCGTACTTGTCGGATCAGTGACATAGAACACTTGTTTAGCTTGAGAGGCTAGAATGAAAGGCTCATCTTTGTACCCCGCCCTGTTAAGATCCACTTGCAAAAATCCTGACTTATCCATCCGTATACCATTATTATTTTCAACCCACTTGCAACCGAATATAGGAATCTGTGAAATCTCTCGTAATCAAAGACCCAAATGCGCTCGATAACCCCAAAATACGACAGATTTGCAAATTTCAGGTTTAAGTCCTTCACACTAGATATGTGCATTGCTTCAGCTACCAAAGTGACACCACTATTTTGCATAATACTTTTATCATCTTGTTCTTTGGTATAAAATGTGTATCCATTAATTGCGTATGCGCTATAAGAAAACACAACCAAACTTGGACCATATGCTAAACATCTCAACCTTTCTGTTACTGAGGCGGGATCTGAACGATACTTTGAATAAATATGTTCCTTAAACCATGGTATGAAACTTCGATTGTGCTCTCGTACAATCCAATTCTCATTTCTATTCGAATTTAAACCTCAAAGAACACCCTTGTGCATTTCAACATACGGCTCAACCTCAATCTCATTATGCAGAACATACAAATGCACTTGATCCCATTCGACCCTTGATACTGTCACAACTTTATTTCCAATTAGCTTCTTACCTTCTTTTTTTTCAACAACATGAGATTTGGGGAGTCCAATTGATTGAACATTTGACAAATATTCACTACAAAACTCAACCGCTTCTTCAACAATGTATCTTTCGGCAATACAACCCTCTGGTCGACTCCGGTTTTTCACATACCCTTTTAATATTTTCATATAACGTTCAGCAGGGTACATCCATCTCATATAAGCTAGTCTGCACAATTGTGTCTCTTTCACAAGATGAACGACAAGATGAACCATTATGTCAAAAAACGAGAGAGGAAAATACATTTCAAGCTCACACAAAGTAACAACTATTTCTTTTTGCAATGTTGGTAAGATCTCAGGATCGATCACCTCACTCATTTAACGATGCATACTCGTTTTGAAACAAAACGCAATCTTTTGGACACGCATGTATCTTATCATAGCTCATGCCAATAGAGTACAACATCTTTTTGGCGTCATACGTTCGATTGGGAAGAACATTATCCTCTGGTAGCATATCTTTCATAAGGGCTAATAACTCTGTGAAACTTTTATCCGACCATCCATTGCCGGCTTTTAAGTTGTACAACTTTAACACCGCAGACAATCTTGTGAATTTTGTTCAACCATTACACAACGGTTTCTCTGCATCGCTTACCAACCTCTCGAACATTTTGGGACAATCGTTAAGATCTTCTTCAAGCGCTTCTGCAATTTCTTCGACTCGATCATAATCGTATGTATCTGTGCAATCGTCATTTGAAACATAGGTCCTCTTATCCCCCGATTCAACATTCCCGTTACTTTTCTCACCATGCATATTCCAACATGTATAACTTCTATCAATTCCATACTGAATTAAATGCGATGCTCACTAAACTGCGTCAACCCGGTTCCCATAACAGCAATACAAACAAGGACATGTCATTCGACTGGGGTCTTTGGCGTGCGCAACAGCAAACTTAACAAACTCCGAAACACCATTCTCGTAGTCTTTCGACAATCGATTGGAATACATCCATGTCTTATCCATATCAACTAATTAGTGCACAAAACAGTATACTGCGTTTCTGTCAAAACGCAAAGTATACACGGAATGGATCCGTATCAAGAAAACGCAACATACGAAAGACAATTTAAGACAAATTCATCACAATACCAGTAATTTAAGGAAGAAATTTACCTCGGATTTATCGAACTCTAAGAAACGCGGAGAATGAGCGTCGTACGTCGAACTAGGCCGGGAAACGCTGCAAATTCAAAGAAAAGAAAACTTTTATTATAAAAATTAGGATGAATGTACATGAATAAATGTAAGTGAAACTAACATGATAAACCAAATTCAATTCAAGCTATAAATCAACCGTAACAGAATCCGGGCAGCCATGAACAGACTTAGTAACGCGCATTCAAGTTCTATTAAAAAAAATAGGATGAATGTCATGAACATCTTATGTCAAGTGATATTTTAGACTAATGATATGCTCCAACGATGAAAAACTAATGTCATAAATAAACAAGTATAATGTCATAAATAAACATGTATAATCACCCACTGATCATATACACTCATGGCCAACGATGAAAAACTAATGTCATAAATAAACAAGTATAATATCATAAATAAACATGTATTATGTGGTGCACTGATCATATACACTCATGGCCAACTCATAGAAACGGGCTCAAAACTTCATCAATAATAATAAAAAGAAGAAACATGCTCAATACTTCAATGACTACATATGTAGCTAAATATATGCCTAGAGCGTGAATGAATACTATAGTAATAAAACATCCAGAAAGGTTTTGATCATTGCAGTAGATTTAAGGAGAAACAATCACTCACTTCTGTCATACCCCAAAATTTGCCCTCATGTTTCTCAAGACATTCCATACATCCATGCTCAAGGATTCCTCAAGAGTTGATCAGACAAACTCTCTCCTAGACAATCAACCCAAACTAGGGTTTGGCATTCCTCAGATCAAGATGGACTTCCAACATCTCCAATAGCCATCATGCCTCCTCATATGCTTCAAAGATTCTCCATGACAAGTTTCAAGCTTCACAAGTCAAGTTTCCTCAGACAATTGCTCAGATGGTTGAAAATCAGTTGTATTGGTCAAAAAGTCAACTGTGGTCAACATACAGTCAAACTTCATAATTTTTGGTCAACATCCTCATTTTGAAGTCACATTCATCATTTGATCAAGGGTTGATCATGATTCATCAAGAAAACTCAGGATTTGCTCAAAAGTCAACTTTCCAAATTAGGGTTTCTAGGTGAAAAGTCAACCAAACTTTGACTGATCATAACTTCTTCATACTTTCTCAGAAATTTTTCCACCACCTCTTGTTTTGAAGGAAATTCAATTCTCTACAACTTCATGTCTCACAAGAATGTCCAAAAAATGCTTCATTGGAAAGGTATGGCTCAAAATATTACAGGTCCTTTTCAAAGTCAACAAAAAGTCAACTTTTTGTTTTGAGGATATATTGAGCATGGTAACTCCAATTGAGATGAGACCAAAAAGTTTGGTTATAGGACTCTTAGAGCTTTCCAAAAAGTTCAAGAACTCTAAAAAATGTGGAAAATTGAGCAAGATACACCTTGTGCAAGTTGGGCAATTTTGAGGAAGTGCACAAAGAGAAATACTTCTAAAAATCAAAAACTTTGCAAATGGGCCTACTTTTTCTTCATCCAAACTTGTTACTTATGCAATTAGGAATATCCAAGCCCAATGCCACGAATTTTTATTTTATTTTTCTATTTAATTTGGAATTTATTCATTTAAATACAAATTAAATTCAAAAATAAAGTAGGAAATCAAAATTAATTGCAAACTTGATTTTTATTTCTTCCTTGAGATCCAAGCAACTCATAAAGGCCAGCAAATTTCGAAATTTGGATTGGTATGGCAAGATTTGATTGAAAATTGATCAAAATATGAAAATTTGATTTTATACAAAATCAAATTTGATTTGCATTGATTATTGATTGATTCTTCCTCAAAATAACTTCAAATCCTTCTACTATATATACATGATGCCTACCACACGAATGAGGGTAGAAAATTTGGCTCATGAACCCTTGTTGCAACTCAAAAAACCCGTGGCAAGCAAGCAATTGGTGATCATAGCTCCAGCCGTTTTCAATTAATTTTGAGGTGTCTAACACATTCCTTGACATCTCCAGAATCGATCCAGGCCTTTACATTGCTCAAATCCATCCAGAATCAGAAAATCCGTGTTTGGTTTGTTCTTGAAAATTTCAAAATCGATTTCTCATATTCATGCATTTTTAACACGATTTGTTGTTGTTTTTGTGATTAGTGATGAGTTTGTAAGCTTTCTGGGTGCTTTAATTGGATTTCCATGGCCAGGAACACGTATCACCATTGCTAGGGTTTCCTATGCCGTTTTAGGGTTTCACAAAATAGGAAAAATTGGACCATGAGACCTATACCAATGCGTTCGGAATGATCTCGGGAATCGAACCATGCCTTTAGAATTCATTTATATTATGTATGCATGATTTTCAGTTTTGCCAAGGCTTGTAGCGTCGAAGAAAGACCGACGCTAGCTTTCAAAAATTCAAATTGTGGAAGACGATGGCTTGGCGCGAGTGGGAGGAAGCCAGGAGACGACGCGTGTCTTAATCCACTCACTCCGTTTCCAAACACGCTTGCACACTTGGCTCAGTTGGTTAAGGCGTTCACTGTTCCCAGATGCTCTCACATGTCTCCAGTTCGAACCATGCCAGGACCATTTGGTTTTTTCTCTTTTACAAAACTCATATTTTCATATTTTTGTTTTATTTAATATTTTGCATATCATTTTAATTCTTTTCATATTTTTAAATTGCATCCAAAAAATCCCAAAAAATTATTTTAGCATATTTATGTTATTTCCAGCATGTCATATTTTTCTCATTCAAAAAAATTGCATTTTTCTAACATTTTTTCTCTTATTCGATTTCCTCGTATTTTCCGATTTCTCATCCTTTTGCAGGTTATCTCGTTTCAGACGATTTTTCTTTATCGTTTTATTTTTTCCAATAATGTAATTGCTCATGGGATGTAATAGTTTTAAATTAGGCTTTTATTTTCCGCATCTTTCAATTATGTATCTGCCCCAAAGCCATGTAATAACGTAGGACATTTATCTTTCCGCATCTTTACATTCCCGCATTTTACTTTCCGCACCCTATAAATTGCTAGTAATTAGGCGTGTATGGCAAGATAAAATTGAACATAGCCCACTAACTTTCAAGATAAAATATCTGAAATCAACACACTCTTTCACACACGCACCCCTTAGGGTAATTCTCTCTCGTTGCCTTTACGAATTCAAAAATGGTCATGTCCCTCGAACGTAGAGGTATTCTAGCACCGTTGCCTTCAAAACAAATCATCATAGTCCCTTCGATACAAAGATCATAGACCCACGATGTCGCCTACGAATACATGATCTTGACCCTCGATTGTCGCCTACGAAAAATGATGATAGTCCCTTCGAATGTGCTAGGATACTTCCTACAAGTTGCCTTCTATGACCATCCGATGTCCCTTCGAATGTCCCGCTTACATCCAACGAATAGGGTTACCTACCAACCAATGGTATGGATAGCACTATTCTAAAGGAACGTAAAATAACACAAAAACGACCAATTCTGAGTAGGTAATAAGACTTTTAGTTGCTTGCTCAAATCAAATACTTTTCACACCTCACACTTTTATCAAAGTTCAAACTCTTTTCAAAACGAAACATTTCCGAACACTTTGTATACATTCCTACATGAATCATTACAAAGTCAAAGCGAAATGCCTTTTCAAAACATTTTTCAAACACACAGAAAGCACAAATTTTCAAAGTGATCTAGAGAGCAACTAAGAGCCCGTAGATAACTACGGATGGAAAGGGGTGCTAATACCTTCCCTTTTCATAACTTTCTCCCTTACTCAGAATCTAACGAAGGTCTTTTTCTGTACTTTTACCTTCCCTTAATTGGATAAAAATAAAAGTCGGTGGCGACTCTTGCTATCCGCACATTTGCGATACAAAATCTACAAAGTCAGTTCACCGTATTACAGAACCGGCGACTCTGCTGGGGACAATTTCCTTAAAGAGAGAATTGCCTTAAGGATTTATAGATCACTTTTATTGCTTTCTGTTTGACTTGCTTGCTTTACTTTTAAGGGTTGCTTGGGTATTATACTGTTGGGGGATCCTACACCCGGATCCGGGTTTCCTTTTAGGTAAGTAGCAATAAATCGTCGCGACCGTTAGACGTATATCAAAACGGTCAACATGATGGCTACGTTAGCGTGACACTTTGGTTGTCCCGATACTCTTCATTTCCAAGTTGAGGATAGTATTTGGCTTCTGCGTGGTGTCATCAAGCGCTAACTAAACTTTTAGAACCTTAATTGACCCATCTTGGCCATTAGAAGGTAGTGAGATGGTCGGCTTTGGTGTAGACCGAGGTTGGCTGATACTCGATGCTACGCTCATTGAGATCAGACTTTTGGGACATTTTCGGTCGACCACTTGGTAGTCGTATTGAAATAAGCGCCTACGAGAAAGATCAATGATGTGAGATTCCTAGAACCCGGTTACTATTATAGGACAGGATGAACCAACTCAAACTTTTGGTGGGGTAATCACCTAGACCTCATGCAAGCCTTAAACATAGGCTCATTGTGTGAATTGCTTGTGTGTGCCAAACATGACATCATGACATCATTTGCATTGCATATCATCTCTAACTATTTCAAGGACCTAGGGATTTATCTTTGCTCTGTTTTGTAGGTATTATGGCTTCTAGAAAGACTATCCGAATCAACTTCATGGGTATACCTTCTCAGCTCAAAGAATTGGTTTCAGAAATTCCCGACCATGCTCAGTTCATCAAAAGACATGGTTACCTGCTTGATTTGGTTATCTCCGGTTTTGAAGAAGATATGATGCATGTTCTATTCCAGTTCTTCGATCCGAAACACCATTGCTTTACATTTCCAGATTATCAGTTGGTTCCTACCTTGGAAGAGTTCTCTAAGCTACTTGGGGTACCTATTCTTGACCAAATGCCATTCACCGGTCTAGAAAAGGTTCCTAGGTATGAAGACATCGCATCAGCCTTACATCTTAAGCGCTCAGATATTGAAGCCAATTGGGAAACTAGAAGCGGAGTTAAGGGTCTACTTGCCAAGTTCTTGATTAAGAAAGCTCGAGAATTCCTCAAAGTTATGAGTTTCCATGCATTTGAAGACATTGTGGCCTTGCTAATTTATGGCTTGGTTCTATTCCCTAACTCAGACCAATTCATGGATGTCAACGCCATCAAGTTATTCCTTGCCCGCAATCCAGTTCCTACCTTACTTGGAGACATCCTACATTCTCTCCATACTCGTACTACTAAGAGACAAGGAACTCTCATGTGTTGTGTACCGTTACTTTCCAGGTGGTTTATTTCGCACCTTCCTCCATCAATTTTGAAGAACGAACAAAGGATGAAGTGGTCTCAAAGACTAATGTCACTCTCTCATTCAGATATCCGTTGGAGTCTTTTCTCCCAAAAGGACTTCACTTTCATTGAGCGTTGTGGAGAATTCCCTAATGTACCACTCCTTGGTATAAGAGGAGGTATTACTTACAACCCTTCTCTAGCTCTACGTCAGTTTGGTTTTGCTCGAAGAGATGGTCCACGTGATATGCTTCTCCAAGATATTGTGTTCGACTACAACCACGATCTCCAGAATTACCGACGAAGGTTCATACATGCTTGGGGCATGGTAAAGAAGACTGATACCAAGACTTTGGGGCACCAGAACTCCATTCCTTGGGAACCTTACCTCAAATGGGTGCGAGCTCGAGCTCAAAACCTCATGATGCCATTCGCGCCTGTTTTACCCGTAATTATGGAACCTGTTGCTATAGGTGACGTACCCTATACTGTTCTCCATCCTGACATGCCTACTGATTTTGAAGACTTGAAGAGATCCTGGATTCAGCTAAAAGAAGAAAGGGATACCTTTGAAGCTCAATGCTACGCAAGCGAGAAGAAAGTGCTAGAGTTGACCAAGCTACTTCACGAGGAGCGCAACATCAACGCCTACCTCGGCACCAAAAGGAAACGCCCATGGGAGACCTAGAAGCTTTATATGTTTTTCTTTTATTTGTTTTGAACTATCTTTTGTACTTAAAAAAAAAAAAAGAGAATAAAAAAGGAGAACTAATAAATGTTTGTTCATTGCTTGTTTAACAAATTTAAATCCTAAAGGTCCTTGAAAACATTGCATAGCATTCGCATAAACATTGCATAGCATAGCATAACATTGCATCACAGGTACATTGGAGATTGGTTTTCTCATCCTCTTGCTATTTATTTTAGCAGCAATGGCTCTCGAACAGACTGTCAAAGATCTTCAGGCTCAGAATGCTCAGTTTCAGCAGATGTTCACTAGCTTGGTCCAAGGCCAAGAAGATCTGAAGAGGCTCATCAACAAGAAGAAGAAGGTTGTGGGTCTACTCAACATGGGCAGACGCTACAAAGGGGGTCCTAAAGTAGTCAGTCGGATTGAGCTCTCTGAAGACAGTGTCAAGAATGAGGGGAGTGTCAAGGGTAATGAAGAAGATCAGCGTGAGCCTGAGAAAGAGAGAGAGGAGCGTTCTGACTATAGCTAGTACTCTGATGAAGATGACAAGTACAAGCAACTTGAAGACCGTCTGAATGCTGTGGAAAACCTGAAAATGTTCGGGCTGAATTTTGATGACCTGAGTCTTGTTCCTGGTGTGGTGATTCCTCCCAAATTCAAAGTGCCTATTTTTGCCAAGTATGATGGCATTTCTTGTCCGAAGCTGCACTTGAAGTCCTATGTCCAGAAGATTAACCCCCACACTGATGACAGAAATTTGTGGATGCACTATTTTCAAGAGAGTTTGTCCGGAACTCAGTTGGAGTGGTATTATCAGCTAGAGAATGACCGTATCCGTACTTGGAGTGATTTGGCTGATGCTTTCTACAGACAGTATGAGTACAATGCTGAATTAACACCCACTCGCATGCAACTACAAAGCATGTCTATGGGTCGTGACGAGAAGTTCAAGGAGTATGCTCAGAAGTGGAGAGATCTAGCAGGCAGAGTTCAACCACCCTTGTCCAATAGGGAGTTGGTTGATATGTTTATGGGAACATTGTCAGGCCCGTTCTTCAATCATCTGATTGGAAACTCCTCAGCCGGATTCACCGAGCTGATACTTACAGGCGAGCGTATCGAGGCTGGTATCAAGAGCGAAAAAATTCATGTAGAGTCATCTTCAAATGCTGCGAAGAGATCTTTTGGTGGTAAGAAAGAAGCTAATGCTGTGTATGGTCAGAAAAGCCGAGCCAAGACCGACCGCGCTCAATCTGTGGGGGCAGTTGTGATCTCCAATCCTACATCAGCGCAACCTCGGCGAGACAACGCGCGTAGCCAGAACGCGCCACGAAGACAGTTTACGAAGATCAACATGCCATTGTTGCAAGCCTTGCAACACATGTTGAAAGCAGAGCTGATTACCTTGAGGGATCCTCCTCAGAATGTCAACACTTCCTCTCCGAGATATAATCCTAATGCTAAGTGTGCTTACCACTCCAATAGCCCCGGACATAGTACTGATGATTGTTGGGCTCTAAAGAACAAGATTCAAGATATGATTGAAGCAAAGCAGATTGAGTTTGATCCTCCCGTCGAGACTCCGAATGTGATCAACACTCCTATGCCTAACCATGACAAAGGTTCCAATGCTGTTGGTGACGATACTTATGTTTTCAGCATAGATGACTTGACCATTCCTTTGATGACTGTTAAGAAGAATTTGCTGCAAGCCGGTGTCAATCCAGGATGCCCAGAAAATTACCGTTGGTGCCCCTCTGCACCTGATGGTTGTGCTTGGTTGAGAAGACGTGTCCAGTGCATGATGGATAACCGTGAGATACTATTCTTGAAACCACCTGTGCAGAAGCTGTGTGAAGAAATGTCTAAGTTGAAGATTGACAATGCAAATGAAACTGAACCATCTGTATGGGATACCTTGGGGCAGCCAAGTGGAAAGTATGATTACATGGTGAAATACTCTGTTCCTGAAAGCTACAAGATTCCTATTGAAGATGTTAAAGCAACCGGATGGGGTGACGACTTCCCAGAAGACTATGCTGATGTTAATACTATAAGGATTTCCTCTGCTGATCCCGTGCCAAGGGTGGCACCTCTCATCATTACTTCTCCCAGACCAGTTTCATATTCCTCTGACAAGGCTATCCCTTGGAATTATGGATCTGATGTTTACTATCACGGCGTCAAGCAAGACCCTCTGACCATTAAGGATCTTACAGTTGAAGCTACTATTCCTGACATTGACAACGTCACCGGATCCAGTAAGGTGACCAGAACCGGAAGGGTATTCTCTCCAGATATCTCCCCTCCAAAAGACACTGCGACTCCAGCTCAGCTCGCATTCCATCTACTCAACCAATATCCCCAGCTAGTGGGAAAGAACCAGTGACTCATCCTGCTCAACCAGAAGTACCAAAGGAAGTTGCTGAAGACACCTCCAAACAAGAAATGGAGGAAATTCTGAAGATCATCAAGAAGAGTGACTACAATGTTGTGGAACAGTTGGGACAGACTCCGTCCAAAATCTCCATGCTTGCACTGCTCTTGTGCTCCGAGGCTCACGCTAACGCCTTGGTGAAGTTTCTGAAGAATGCTCACGTGCCGCAAGACACTACTACTGATCAATTTGAAGTTTGTATTGCTAGCCTGGCTGCCAACAACGGCCTAGGCTTCTCTGATGCTGATTTGACTCCTGCCGGAAGGAAACACAACAAAGCCTTGCACATCTCTGTTGAGTGCAAGGGCGTTACATTGTCTCATGTTTTGGTGGATACCGGTTCTGCTCTGAACATCCTACCGAAGATTGCTTTTGATCGACTTGATGTTGAAGGGTTGGTTCTGAGACCTAGTGACATTATTGTGAGAGCTTTTGATGGTTCTAAGCGAACAGTACTTGGAGAGCTCACTCTGCCTGTTAAGGTCGGTTCCCAGACTTTTGATTCCACCTTCTTTGTAATGGACATCCGTCCAGCTTACTCTTGCCTACTTGGACGCCCTTGGATACATGGGGCAGGCGCTGTTACCTCTACTCTGCATCAGAAACTGAAGTACCCCGGTGAAAGGGAAGGTTGTTATAGTATGTGGTGAAGAAGAGTACATGGTCAGTCATTTACAGTCTTTCTGTTATCTCAAGATGGAAGGTGAATTCTTTGAGACTCCCTGTCAAGCTTTCGAAACAGTCCCCAGAGTTATGCCTGTTGACTCTCCTATTACTCCTGAAGTTACACAAGCTCCTCCGAGAATGGCCTCGCTGAAAGATGCTCAAGCTGCTGTTGAAGAAGGTGGTAGTGCTATTTGGGGTCAGCTTCCTGATCTTCCTTTCAAGTTTGACAAGACTGGTTTAGGCTTCACTATCAAGGGTCAGAAGATGATACGCCGTGAGCGTGCCGGCCAACTTCCTTTCCGCATCAGCCAGAGTGGAATCCATGCTATAGAGGACGACGACAACGACTTCGACATCAGCAAGTGGATCTTCCCAACTCCCAGCAACGGACTCAGCAATTGGAAGACCGAAGACGTCATACCAATCTCCTTTAGACAGGAGTAATTGCTCTTGTTTTGTTTTGCTTTTCGTATTTTCTATGTTTTGAACAATAAACTCTAAAGCCTAGTGCCTTACCCGGGGCATCATGGCTCGTTTGTGCGGGTTATTATCTGTCGTTTGCATATTTTCATTCAACAAATTCGTTGGACTTTTTGCATTCAATTGTGTTTTTCTTTCTTTTACTTTATCACCCCTTCAAAAAGCTATGTGTTCTTACACACACCCACGTGATACACTGCAGAGTCACTCCGAATCTCGTTGATAACAGCTATGCTATTGCTAAATATGACTTCGATAATCCGATCTACCAAGCCGAAGATGAAAGTGAGGAAGATTGTGAAGTGCCAGGAGAACTTGTCAGGCTGCTACAGCAAGAGGAACGAGTTATATAGCCACACGAAGAGCAAGTTGAGGTTGTGAATTTGGGTACTGACGAAGATAGAAAAGAGATCAAGATAGGAGCGGTCTTGAGAACGTGTTAAAGAAAGGTTGGTTCGATGTTACGAGACTGCATTGAGGTTTTGCTTGGTCGTACGAAGACATGTTTAGACATTGATATTGTGGTGCACGGTTGCCGACAAAGAAGGTTTTCTCGGTGAAATGAAGGTCCGTCGTATGCCCCGAGATGTCGAGAAAATCAAAGCCGGTTATGAAGCGTTCAACGGGTTTCTTAGCCGTTACTTCTTATCCGCATGGGTTGCAAATGTGGTTCCGTACCTAAAAGGATGGCAAGGTACGAATGTGTGGATTACGAGATCCGAACAAAGCGAGTCCGAAGACGATTTTCCACTTCCTCACATTGATGTTACGTCGACAACACCGCTCAACACAAGGTCTTCTCCTTCATGGATGGTTTCTCCGGTTACAATTAGATCAAAATGGCTCCCGAAGACATGGAGAAGACTACTTTTGTTACACAGTGGGGCACTTTCTGCTACAAGGTTATGTCGTTCGGATCAAGAACGCGGCGCCACTTATCGCGCCATGGTGACATTGTTCCATGACATGATTCATCACGAGATAGAGGTCGTCGGCGACATGATAGCTCGATCACGATGAAGAAGAACATCTCGATCATTTGCGAAACTATTTGTGATTGAAGAAGCGATGAGACTTAACCCTAACAAGTGCACTTTGGAGTCGATCCGGTAAACTCCTGGGTTTGTTGTCGATGGTAAAGGTATTGAAGTTGACCCAGCTAAGGTTAGAGCTATTCAAGAGATGCCGACCCGCACCGAGAAAGAAGTCGAGGTTTCTTGGGCCGATTGAATTACATTGCCGATTCATTGCACACCTAATCGCTACTTGTGAGCCAATCTTCAAGTTTTGAAGAAAGATCAAGTAGTGGAATGGAACAGCGATTACCGATCGCTTTTGACAAAATCAAGGGTACCTAGAATCCTCCCATCATGATGCCGCCGCGAAGGAAGGCCTCTTATCATGTACTTGACAGTGTTAGAGAACTCAATGGGGTGTGTGTTGGGGCAACATGACGAGTTTGGTCGAAAAGAGCATGCAATATACTACCTTAGCAAAAACTTTACCGATCGTGAAACAAGATACTCACGAGAAAACTTGCAACGCTTTGGCTTGCTGCTCCGACTAAGATAGTATATGTTGACTCACACTACCTTGTTGATTTCCAAGATGGATCCGATAAAATACATATTTGAGAAACCAACTCTTTCGGAAGAATAGCAAGATGGCAAATGATCTTGACCGAATATGACATCCGGTACACTTTTCAAAGCGATCAAAGGAAGTGTAGTAGCCGATCATTTGGCTCATCAAGCCGTAGATGACTATCGATCTATGCGGTTCGAATTTCCAGCGAAGATGTTTTACTAGTTACAGATTGAAGAACAGGCCCACGAAGGACACGAACAAGGATCCCGATGGACCATGGTCTTTGATGGAGCCTCAAATGCACTTGGCAATGGCATTGGCGCCATCATTACATCCCCTGAGGACATCGCCTTTCACCGCCAGATTATGTTTCAGTTGCACCAACAACATGGCCGAGTACGAAGCGTGCATCATGGGTATTAAGGCTGCTATTGACTTAAGAATCAAATTCTTGCAAGTGTATGGAGACTCAACTTTAGTAATCAGTCAGATTAAGGGCGAGAGGGATACGAAGCATCTGAATCTCATTCCCTATCAAGAGCATGTTCTGAATTTGATCCCCTATTTCGAAGAGATTACTTTTGATCATATTCCACGAGAAGAGAATTAGTTGGCAGACGCATTGGCTACTATGTCATCTATGTTCAAGGTTAGATGGGACAACGAGGCTCCCCAGATCATTATTGAGAGGTTTGACGAACCAGCATATTGTTATGAGCTTGACACAGAAGAGAAACCTTGGTACTACGACGTGAAGAGGTATCTTGAGACTCAGGAATATCCTGCAGGGGCATCTGTCAACGATAAGAGGTTCTTGAGAAGATTTGCATCCAAATTCTTCCTCAGCAACGACATCTTATACAAGCGCAATCACGACTTGTGCTTACTACGCTGTGTAGACCGGCAAACAGCGGAACATATCATGGAAGAGTTACACGAAGGCGCATTTGGTACTCACTCTAGTGGGCATACGATGGCTAAGAAGATTCTGAGAACAGGTTACTATTGGTCCACCATGGAAGCTGATTGTCACCGCTATGCTCGATCTTGTCACAAGTGCCAGATATATGCAGACAAAGTACACGTACCTCCAGTATCGTTGAATGTTCTAACAGCTCCTTGGCCTTTTGCAATGTGGGGCATTGACATGATCGGAGAAATTAAGCCCACAGCTTCCAACGGACATCGTTTCATCCTTGTGGCAATTGACTATTTCACCAAATGGGTAGAAGCAGCCTCGTTCGCATCTGTTACCAAGAATGTTGTGGCTCGATTCATTAAACATAATCTTATCTATCGGTATGGCACTCCCGAAAGGATTATCATAGATAACGGCTCTAACCTCAACAATAAGATGATCACCGAACTTTGCACGCAGTTCAAGATCAAACATCACAACTCTTCTCCTTATCGGCCTAAGATGAATGGCGCAGTGGAAGCCGCCAACAAGAACATTAAAAAGATTATACAGAAGATGACAGTAACTTATAAGGATTGGCATGAGATGCTACCATTTGCTCTTCATGGTTATCGCACTACAGTACGAACATCAACAGGGGCAACCCCCTTCTCTCTTGTGTACGGTATGGAAGCAGTCCTACCCATCGAGGTTCAGATACCCTCAACCAGAGTCCTCCAGGACGCAGAATTGGGCGAAGACGATTGGATCCAGACTCGCCTTGACCAGATTAACTTGATTGATGAGAAACGACTCGCATCCATTTGTCATGGGCAGATCTATCAGAAGCGAATGATTAGAGCATTTAACAAGAAGGTCAAGCACCGAGTTTACCAAGTCGGTGATCTAGTAGTCAAGCGCATCATTCCTCCGCAAGGTGATCCCAGGGGCAAATGGACTCCCACCTATGAGGGACGATTTATAGTCAAGACAGTATTTTCAGGCGGAGCTATGATACTTAGCACCATGGTTGGTGAAGACTTCCCACACCCTGTGAACGCAGACATAGTCAAAAAATACTACGCATAAAAGAGACCCGCTAGGTCGACTGACCTAGGCAAAAATAAGGGCATCCTGGCGAACCAAAAGGGTTCGGGCAAAAGTTAAGGATATATACAAAACATGTACACCCGGCAAGTCGAAAACCTGAAAAGGCGACTTGGGCAAAAAAGGGTATCCCGGTAGACTGAAAACCCGAAAGGGCGGTCTAGGCAAAAGTTAGGGATTTAAGCGTACGACTATGTCTCGTCCAGATCACCTACCTTCAGACTACTACTATCAGCATTCAAGTTCAAATGGCGAAAATCGATCCAATCACTTTCTACTGACAGCAAGGAGATGAGATAGTTGAAATATATGAGTACTAGCATAGTTGGGACTTGACGAGATTGTTTCCGCATAGCTTTTTACCTTTCTCTTGTATAAACTACTTGGCCATACGCCACCTTTTAAATAAATGCAAGATTCCTTCTCTTTAATATTCTTGTTTGTCGTTGTTTGCATAAAGTCCAATGTCTGCTTTGAATGATTATATGCATTTGACAATAAGAATTCGTTCACAAACGTGCGAAAAGTAAGCATAGCAAAGTAATTACTACAGGCTCCAGGAATTGAGATGACGATGAAAGTCACCAATGCATTCCCCTGCAGAGTACAATCCTCACAGAGATACCACTCACTACAAACTCCCCCCCAGCGGAGTACAGATTCCCTTTTACCAGTCCTGATATCCTAAAACTTCATCATCATTAGCAGTTTTACCTCCAGCAGAGACATTTATCCTCAGCAGGATACGTTTCAACAATTCCCTTTCCCCGACAGCAGCAGTGTTTAGACTCAAAGCTTGGTCAGATAGTGCATCGGAGGAGGCTTACATCTTTTATTCCCCAGCCAGAGATTCCGATGGACTCCAGATCCTTCCAACCCGGTCTCCAGGCGATTATCAAATACTCTTCAGCAAGATCTATACACAAGATTCCCCAGTAGAGTACTTCCTAACCTCTCCCCAGCAGAGTCTATGTATGAGATCTTCAACAACGTGTTTCTCGGTCTCTACCATCCACAACAGTATCTAGGCTCAAGACTTGGCCAGATAGTGCATCGGAGGAATCAAAGTTACCATCCTTTTTCTTCCCCAAGCAGGGTCTCCACCCACTTCATCCTCAAGCAGAACGTCCTCATCTTCTGCAAGATGGATATGCTTTGAAATACCACAACATCTATCATTCATACATCTCTTATAATGTCATAATTTGTGCATATGTCATTCATACACATTGTCATGCATCATACTTTGCATAAGACTAACAATACTCTATCGAAGTTTCTCTTGTTTTCTCCAAAACAGGTGAAAGTCACTTCTGACGCAGACAGGTCCAGGATTAAGACCCGAATCCAGACGGGAAAACTATCTGAACGACCTCCCTCGTTGTCCTCCGACAACGGATCCAGGATTAATACCCGAAGCCAAACGGGAAACCCTATCCGAACGATCACAAGTTATCCTCCGATAACAGGCATTGGATCAACACCCGAAGCACAACAGGGAAGCTATCCACCTTCCGCCAACTACTATCCCCTCAGAGTAGTCGGCACGAAGAACTATTCTGACTCCTTATTATTATCAACAGCAACTACAGAGTCTGGCGTACGACTCAGTTGCCTTGGATGGCATCTTAAGCCCATCTCCGACTACTCGTCAACATTGCTCCACTTTCAGAATGCTGCATATTTGGTTAAAAATCAATACAAACCAATAACCTCATTCAAAGTTGAGCACGAAGTCTAGCGTACGATTCCCTTCGGATGGCATCCTAAGCCCATCTCCCTCCAGAAGCATCTACAGAACCTAGCGTACGGTTCACTCCCTAGCGCCGACCTTTCCAGATGGCATCTTAAGCCCATCCCCGTCAGCTCTCCTATCAGCAATCTCGAGTCTAGCGTACGACTCATTCCCCAGCGAAGTCCCTAACTTCTCCAAATGGCATCTGTAAGCCCATTCCCGCATCATCACCAACAGCGAGTGCAAATTTTCAGGGGTACTCGAGTGTTCAATCATCTTCTACCTCCAGGCCACGAAAGGCAAAGCATGCCAATCTAACCCTTCCAGTACAAGAAGATTGAACAGGGGCAGCTGTCATACCCCAAAATTTGCCCTCATGTTTCTCAAGACATTCCATACATCCATGCTCAAGGATTCCTCAAGAGTTGATCAGACAAACTCTCTCCTAGACAATCAACCCAAACTAGGGTTTGGCATTCCTCAGATCAAGATGGACTTCCAACATCTCCAATAGCCATCATGCCTCCTCATATGCTTCAAAGATTCTCCATGACAAGTTTCAAGCTTCACAAGTCAAGTTTCCTCAGACAATTGCTCAGATGGTTGAAAATCAGTTGTATTGGTCAAAAAGTCAACTGTGGTCAACATACAGTCAAACTTCATAATTTTTGGTCAACATCCTCATTTTGAAGTTACATTCATCATTTGATCAAGGGTTGATCATGATTCATCAAGAAAACTCAGGATTTGCTCAAAAGTCAACTTTCCAAATTAGGGTTTCTAGGTGAAAAGTCAACCAAACTTTGACTGATCATAACTTCTTCATACTTTCTCAGAAATTTTTCCACCACCTCTTGTTTTGAAGGAAATTCAATTCTCTACAACTTCATGTCTCACAAGAATGTCCAAAAAATGCTTCATTGGAAAGGTATGGCTCAAAACATTACAGGTCCTTTTCAAAGTCAACTTTTTGTTTTGAGGATATATTGAGCATGGTAACTCCAATTGAGATGAAACCAAAATGGTTGGTTAGAGGACTCTTAGAGCTTTCCAAAAAGTCCAAGAACTCTCAAAAATGTGGAAAATTGAGCAAGATACACCTTGTGCAAGTTGGGCAATTTTGAGGAAGTGCGCAAAGAGAAATACTTCTAAAAATCAAAAACTTTGCAAATGGGCCTACTTTTTCTTCATCCAAACTTGTTCCTTATGCAATTAGGAATATCCAAGCCCAATGCCACGAATTTTTATTTTATTTTTCTATTTAATTTGGAATTTATTCATTTAAATACAAATTAAATTCAAAAATAAAGTAGGAAATCAAAATTAATTGCAAACTTGATTTTTATTTCTTCCTTGAGATCCAAGCAACTCATAAAGGCCAGCAAATTTCGAAATTTGGATTGGTATGGCAAGATTTGATTGAAAATTGATCAAAATATGAAAATTTGATTTTATACAAAATCAAATTTGATTTGCATTGATTATTGATTGATTCTTCCTCAAAATAACTTCAAATCCTTCTACTATATATACATGATGCCTACCACACGAATGAGGGTAGAAAATTTGGCTCAAGAACCCTTGTTGCAACTCAAAAAAACCGTGGCAAGCAAGCAATTGGTGATCATAGCTCCAGCCGTTTTCAATCAATTTTGAGGTGTCTAACACATTGCTTGACATCTCTAGAATCGATCCAGGCCTTTACATTGCTCAAATCCATCCAGAATCAGAAAATCCGTGTTTGGTTTGTTCTTGAAAATTTCAAAATCGATTTCTCATATTCATGCATTTTTAACACGATTTGTTGTTGTTTTTGTGATTAGTGATGAGTTTGCAAGCTTTCTGGGTGCTTTAATTGGATTTCCATGGCCAGGAACACGTATCACCATTGCTAGGGTTTCCTATGTCGTTTTAGGGTTTCACAAAATAGGAAAAATTGGACCATGAGACCTATACCAATGCGTTCGGAATGATCTCAAGAATCGAACTATGCCTTTAGAATTCATTTATATTATGTATGCATGATTTTCAGTTTTGCCAGGGCTTGTAGCGTCGAAGAAAGACCGACGCTAGCTTTCAAAAATTCAAATTGTGGAAGACGATGGCTTGGCGCGAGTGGGAGGAAGCCAGGAGACGACGCGTGTCTTAATCCACTCACTCCGTTTCCAAACACGCTTGCACACTTGGCTCAGTTGGTTAAGGCGTTCACTGTTCCCAGATGCTCTCACATGTCTCCAGTTCGAACCATGCCAGGACCATTTGGTTTTTTCTCTTTTACAAAACTCATATTTTCATATTTTTGTTTTATTTAATATTTTGCATATCATTTTAATTCTTTTCATATTTTTAAATTGCATCCAAAAAATCCCAAAAAATTATTTTAGCATATTTATGTTATTTCCAGCATGTCATATTTTTCTCATTCAAAAAAATTGCATTTTTCTAACATTTTTTCTCTTATTCGATTTCCTCGTATTTTCCGATTTCTCATCCTTTTGCAGGTTATCTCGTTTCAGACGATTTTTCTTTATCGTTTTATTTTTTCCAATAATGTAATTGCTCATGGGATGTAATAGTTTTAAATTAGGCTTTTATTTTCCGCATCTTTCAATTATGTATCTGCCCCAAAGCCATGTAATAGCGTAGGACATTTATCTTTCCGCATCTTTACATTCCCGCATTTTACTTTCCGCACCCTATAAATTGCTAGTAATTAGGCGTGTATGGCAAGATAAAATTGAACATAGCCCACTAACTTTCAAGATAAAATATATGAAATCAACACACTCTTTCACACACGCACCCCTTAGGGTAATTCTCTCTCGTTGCCTTTACGAATTCAAAAATGGTCATGTCCCTCGAACGTAGAGGTATTCTAGCACCGTTGCCTTCAAAACAAATCATCATAGTCCCTTCGATACAAAGATCATAGACCCATGATGTCGCCTACGAATACATGATCTTGACCCTCGATTGTCGCCTACGAAAAATGATGATAGTCCCTTCGAATGTGCTAGGATACTTCCTACAAGTTGCCTTCTATGACCATCCGATGTCCCTTCGAATGTCCCGCTTACATCCAACGAATAGGGTTACCTACCAACCAATGGTATGGATAGCACTATTCTAAAGGAACGTAAAATAACACAAAAACGACCAATTCTGAGTAGGTAATAAGACTTTTAGTTGCTTGCTCAAATCAAATACTTTTCACACCTCACACTTTTATCAAAGTTCAAACTCTTTTCAAAACGAAACATTTCCGAACACTTTGTATACATTCCTACATGAATCATTACAAAGTCAAAGCGAAATGCCTTTTCAAAACATTTTTCAAACACACAGAAAGCACAAATTTTCAAAGTGATCTAGAGAGCAACTAAGAGCCCGTAGATAACTACGGATGGAAAGGGGTGCTAATACCTTCCCTTTTCATAACTTTCTCCCTTACTCAGAATCTAACGAAGGTCTTTTTCTGTACTTTTACCTTCCCTTAATTGGATAAAAATAAAAGTCGGTGGCGACTCTTGCTATCCGCACATTTGCGATACAAAATCTACAAAGTCAGTTCACCGTATTACAGAACCGGCGACTCTGCTGGGGACAATTTCCTTAAAGAGAGAATTGCCTTAAGGATTTATAGATCATTTTTATTGCTTTCTGTTTGACTTGCTTGCTTTACTTTTAAGGGTTGCTTGGGTATTATACTGTTGGGGGATCTTACACCCGGATCCGGGTTTCCTTTTAGGTAAGTAGCAATAAATCGTCGCGACCGTTAGACGTATATCAAAACGGTCAACATGATGGCTACGTTAGCGTGACACTTTGGTTGTCCCGATACTCTTCATTTCCAAGTTGAGGATAGTATTTGGCTTCTGCGTGGTGTCATCAAGCGCTAACTAAACTTTTAGAACCTTAATTGACCCATCTTGGCCATTAGAAGGTAGTGAGATGGTCGGCTTTGGTGTAGACCGAGGTTGGCTGATACTCGATGCTACGCTCATTGAGATCAGACTTTTGGGACATTTTCGGTCGACCACTTGGTAGTCGTATTGAAATAAGCGCCTACGAGAAAGATCAATGATGTGAGATTCCTAGAACCCGGTTACTATTATAGGACAGGATGAACCAACTCAAACTTTTGGTGGGGTAATCACCTAGACCTCATGCAAGCCTTAAACATAGGCTCATTGTGTGAATTGCTTGTGTGTGCCAAACATGACATCATGACATCATATGCATTGCATATCATCTCTAACTATTTCAAGGACCTAGGGATTTATCTTTGCTCTGTTTTGTAGGTATTATGGCTTCTAGAAAGACTATCCGAATCAACTTCATGGGTATACCTTCTCAGCTCAAAGAATTGGTTTCAGAAATTCCCGACCATGCTCAGTTCATCAAAAGACATGGTTACCTGCTTGATTTGGTTATCTCCGGTTTTGAAGAAGATATGATGCATGTTCTATTCCAGTTCTTCGATCCGAAACACCATTGCTTTACATTTCCAGATTATTAGTTGGTTCCTACCTTGGAAGAGTTCTCTAAGCTACTTGGGGTACCTATTCTTGACCAAATGCCATTCACCGGTCTAGAAAAGGTTCCTAGGTATGAAGACATCGCGTCAGCCTTACATCTTAAGCGCTCTTAATCGGAAACAACAGTGTTGCAGGTGCTTGACGGAGTGCTGTAGGGAGTGCAAGGAACGGTGGCAAGAAACGAATGATGGAGGAAGAACGACGGCAAGAAACGAACAGAATGCTGGCCGGAGAATGCAAGGAAGAACAGGAACGATGGCAAGAAACGAACAGGAACAGGAACAAAATGAGAAGACGAAGAAGAACTGAACAAATGAGGGCAAATTTCGTATTTAGGGATTTCTAATTTTAATTATAAAACAACCTACGAAAGCGCTTTTAAAAGCGCTTTCTAAGGCCCATATAAGAGAGCGCTTTTGAGGTAAAAAGCGCTTTCGTAGGTCCCCATATAAGAGCGCTTTTTAAAAGCGCTTTCATAAGGCCACCTATAAGAGTGCTTTTCAAAAGCGCTTTCGTAGGTTAGATATTTCAAATGCCTATGAAAGCGCTTTCTGAAAAGCGCTTTCTTAGGGGACCCTATGAAAGCGCTTTTTTAAGCGAATTGTTTTTAAAGCCTACGAAAGCGCTTTCTCTTAGAAGCGCTGCCAAAAATTATTTTTTTTATAGTGCATCTTTATTCGCCCTATCTTGATTTTTTCGCCTTTGGTTAGGGAGGTGCATGAGACTTATAATAGAGTGAATACTATGATTTTATTCTTATTGTCAGAGTTTTTATGGTGATTTTAAGGTTTCCTTGCCTCCATGAGTGATACTTTTGGTCTTGCAGATGCTTCGCCGAATTTATCTTGCCTTTCTTCACCTTCTCCAGATGAGATTCTAGCCTTAGCCTTAACTTTGGTGAATCTCAGATTAGATATTTATAGTTCCTTCCTTTCGACTTTCATACTTAGATATTGTTATTTCTCGTACTTCTATTGATTTACATTTAGAGGATAACGTTCTATGTCTGTTCTAGAAGGTGGTTTGAGTTCTCTGGGATTATCTTTATCATTGTATTTTAATGATGTTATTTCTCCAATATTTTCACATTTGTGTTCCACGTGCTGTCCTTTTCCTACCTTGTATATAGTTTTTAGAGTAGGTTAGCGAAAAGGCTTCATAAGTTAACTAATCAGCTGGGTTGTGTTTATTAGTTGAGTGAAGCTGAGCAGATTAAAAAGCTTATGAGTTTAGAAACTCGAGATAGGAAACTTAAGTTTGGTCAGTCGTTTAGGGTTTGAAGTCGATTTTGATTTGTTCCTTTAATGTTAAACGCTTTAGATGAAGGGTTAACTGCTTATATTTTGTGGCGATTCAATAGACTAAGTTGACTAAAGTCTCTAAAGCTCTTGTGTTTTCTCTATGGGGTAATCTTTTATGTGATTAGAGCTTTATCCCGCCTTCTGGTGGAATTGGGGGTCTTCTATCTAATTGATGTAGCTCTAAGGGTAGGTCACATTTTCTTTCTCTGGATTTGTTTTTTTTGGTGTTTGTTTGGAATTGAGAGCTACTAAAATTGTGTTTTATGCATAATGTTTATTCGAAGTGTCCCTTATTTGATAGAGAGTCTATGTGGGCATATCTTTATTCGCATATGATCAGACTCAAAGGTAATATTTTGTGTGTTATGAGTGAACTCAACTGTATTTAATATTTTCCTGGAAATTTAGGTGAAAGAGGTTCAAATGTTTCTCCTAGGGATGCCAATTTTTTTGGATTTTTCTATCTTTATTTCTCTGATGGAATTGTGTGATCTCCTTATCTTAGATAGAAAGTTCACTTGGGTTAAGCCCATTGGAGGTACAACTAGTAGGTTAGATATGATCCATGTTTCTAATGATAGGTTGAATTTTTTTGAGGGGTGAATAACTCAGTGAACTATACCTAGGGATGTTTCTTATCATTGTCTTGCTATTCTCAAGTATTCTAATCAATTATGGGGGCCAAAAGTTTTTCCTATAATAGTTTCTCGGAGGTAGTTTTTTATTATTGGCTATCTCTTCAATTCAAGGTTGGAAGACTTTTGTGTTATTGGAAAAGTTCAAAGCCCATAATTTGGTGTCAAAAGGTTAAAGTAAGTAGGTGTTTAGTAATTTATATTTTCAGATTGACTCTTTAAGGGAAATAATTAGGAAGTTGGATGTTGTGAGTGATCAGAGATCTCTTACAAAGGAGGAAATACAAGCTTGTTTTAGTACCTTTGTAGATCTTTGGTCTTTATTAAGGGTTAAAGATTCTCAAATGTTTCAAATATCCAAGTATAAATGGCTTAAGAAAGGTGATTCTAATTCAAGTTCCTTCCATGCTTCAGTTAAGAGTATGAGTAGGAGGAATTATATCTTAGCTTTAAAGGTCGACGGGGTTTGGTTGGAAGAATGTATGCAATTAGGAAATAAATGTTTAATTTATTTTTCATAGATTTTCAAGGAGTATGATTTTCTTAGGCCTCGTTTAGATGAGATTATCTTCCAATCTCTTCTTCCGAGGACAATCTTATCATGACTACTCCTTTTTCCATGCAGAAGTTAGATGATGCTATTACCTTGTGTGAGGGTAACAAGAGTTCTGGCCCAAATGATTTTTCTTTATCCTTCCTTAAAAGGTTTTGGAAGATGTTTAGAGATGAGATTTGAGTTATGGTTTATCACTTTCATTGTTTTGCCTTGTTACGTCGTTCTTTTGCATCTTACTTTGTTACCTTGATCCCTAAGATTAAATCTCATATTCAACTTAGCAAGTTCATACTTATTTCTTTGATTAGTTCCTTATGTAAGTTAGCGTCTAAAGTGTTAGCTTCTAGACTATGAGAGGTCACATATAAGCTTATTTCCCCTAATCAACCTACCTTTCTAAATTGTAGAATATTGGTGGATGATGTGATAGTTTTGAATGAAGTACTTGAACTTACTAAGAAGTCTGGGAAGCAATGTGTCATTTCTAAAGTGGATTTTGAGAAAGCCTATGACTCACCGAGCTTGGATTTTCTTTATTATATGTTGGTTCATTTTGGCTTAAATGATAAGTGGGGATCTTGGGTTAGAGCATACGTGTTCAATGGGAATCTTAAAGTGTTGATTAATGGTTTCCCAACTCAAGAGATTAACATACATAGGGGCGTAAAACAATGGACCCCCTAGCCCCATTTTCTTCTTTTAATGGCGGGGGGATTAAGTAGTTTAATTAGGAAGGTGGTGGAGCTAGTTCTATATGTTAGTTTTACGATAGAAGCTTCATATTTGGTATTCTCCCATTTTCAGTACATAGATGATACTATTATCATAGGCAATTCTTTTGTTGATAATATTTGTACTATACAAGCCACTCTTAAGTTTTTGAGCTTTCTTATGGCATTCAATCAATTTTGCTATGAGTAGCATGATAGGTGTTAATATGTATACCGTCTTTTTATACACTGCTGGTGAATTTCTTCACTGTAGAATTAATAATCTTTCTTTTAAGTATCTTAGGCTTCTTGTTGGAGTTATTCCTAGCAGAGAAATTGCTTAAGACCCCCTTTTTAACTTGATTTCTTATAGACTCAATTCCAATAAACACAGGTTTGTTAACTTGGATGGTCGGGTGGTTTTACTTATGAGAGGTCACATATAAGCTTATTTCCCCTAATCAACTTACCTTTCTAAATTGTAGAATATTGGTGGATGATGTGATAGTTTTGAATGAAGTACTTGAACTTACTAAGAAGTCTGGGAAGCCATGTGTCATTTCTAAAGTGGATTTTGAGAAAGCCTATGACTCACTAAGCTTGGAGTTTCTTTATTATATGTTGGTTCATTTTGGCTTTAATGATAAGTGGGGATCTTGGGTTAGAGCATACGTGTTCAATGGGAATCTTAAAGTGTTGATTAATGGTTTCCCAACTCAAGAGATTAACATACATATGGGCGTAAAGCAATGGACCCCCTAGCCCCATTTTCTTCTTTTAATGGTGGGGGGATTAAGTAGTTTAATTAGGAAGGCGGTGGAGCTAGGTCTATATGCTAGTTTTACGATAGAAGCTTCATATTTGGTAGTCTCCCATTTTCAGTACATAGATGATACTATTATCATAGACAATTCTTTTGTTGATAATATTTGTACTATACAAGCCACTCTTAAGTTTTTGAGCTTTCTTATGGCATTCAATCAATTTTGCTATGAGTAACATGATAGGTGTTAATATGTATACCGTCTTTTTATACACTGCTGGTGAATTTCTTCACTGTATAATTAATAATATTTCTTTTAAGTATCTTAGGCTTCTTGTTGGAGTTATTCCTAGCAGAGAAATTGCTTAAGACCCCCTTTTTGACTTGATTTCTTATAGACTCAATTCCAATAAACACAGGTTTGTTAGCTTGGATGGTCGAGTGGTTTTACTTAATTTTATGCTTAATGATATACTTATCTTATTCTTGTCTTATCTGAAAATGCATGTAAAGTTTTGGAGGAAATTATTTTGATTTAAAGAAGGTTTATGTGGGGAAATGTTAAGGGAGATACTAAAATACCTTAAGTTAGATTGGGTAATGTGTGCAAACCTATTTGTAAAGGTGGTTTAGGGGTTAGAGATCTTTGTATGGTAAACTTATCTCTTTTGGCTAAGTGGAAGTGGAATCTTGGAAGACTCTAGTCTTTGGATGGACATCCTTGTTGCTCATTCAATGACTTTGTTATCTATTCTTTAACGAGCTTCAGAGATTTTAGTTTTTCTAACGTCTCCTTCTGGTGGAAAGGAATTTCTCTTCTTTTCTCTAAACAAGTAGATTATTCGGATTGGTTCGTGGATAGTTTCATTAGGAATGCCATATATTGGTTTCTGCCATATATTTGGACTGAACCTTCGATAGGGATACCTGTTAAGGATATGTTCCCTAGGTTGTTTTTTATCACAAATTTTTATCAGGTTGGTTGGTGGATTGGTGACACCTTAGTCCGAGACTACACGTGGATGATATCTTTATTTGTTCATGAGAAACATGTAGTTCATTTTCTGTTGGCCATTCGAAGACAAATTTTCTCCTTAGACAAAGATAAGTGGGTTCGAAATATCTCGAAGGATGGTGTTTTCTTGGCATCCTATGCTTATCACTTTATTTTGACTTCTTATAGCCAACCGCCTTTTGGTTGCATTCAGTTTATTCCCTGTATTTAGGGTAGTTGGACACCATCGAATGTGATTGTATTTTCTTGGAAGCTTTTCCTTAATAGGTTCCCCTCCATAGAGAACTTACTCAAGAGAAAGGTGATTGTTGTCCATGGTCTTACTTTGTGCCACTTTTGTGGTGTTTCAGTCGAGATAGTATCTCACTTTTGACTTGGTTAGTATATTCTGGTGGAGGTTTTTCAGTTGCTTGGGTTGGATGATAGTTCATCCTAAGAACTTGAGTAGTGTTTTTGAAAGTTTCATTTTTCATATGGTATATAAAAGTCTAAATGGTTTTTTCTATAATCTACCATGCAGTGGGTTGGTCTATTTGGAGGGTAGGAAAAATACATAGAGGGTATAAGTATTTTTTTGGCTTGGAAATAATTTTTGAGAAGATCAGTCGAGAACTCTCGCACCTTCACAGAATGGATTAAGATCCATATTCTTATGATAAACCAATAATGTATTTAGAATTATGGCCAATCTATGCGTGTGGGCGTACCTTTCATTTCATGGTAGCCTTTAATTTGATGTTGGTAGTTCTACTAGCTTGAGATCGAGCTTGTTCTTCATTGTGGTGTAGTTTTTAGGTCATGTCTCTTTAGAGTTAGGCTCATTGTGGTTTTTATTTCTTTTTGAGCTTGTATTTATTTGTGTTATTTAGTTTGGCTTCTTTGATTCTTGAGTGTATCTTTTGGTACTTTTTGTGCCGTTTTTGTGTATCTGTATTATGTTAGGTTCATCCTTATTTTCTCTTTTTTATAATACGCCTTTAAATAAAATAATAATAATAATAATAACATATAAGGAAAATTATAAATGAAACATATTTTATGCAACATTTAGAATAAATTACTCGATTCTTTGGATTCTCATGGTTATATTTTGTTACAGGATAAATATTTTATTAGAGGAAGGGAGAAAAGTTATTAGTAGAGATTGAACATTACCTTTCGTATCTCAAAATTTTCAGACCAGCTAGCAAGATCGGTCCAACACCAAAACATCAATCCATAGTTACCTTCATTAGAGAGTGTTGGACATGTAGAATTTCTCCAAAAGACTGCACACTAGATACAAGATACCAACTTACCATCATCCGTAAAATTTGATCACAAAGATCCCTTCAACATACTTAACGATGATGGTTTTAACCATGTATCATATATACACTCGGCCACACGTCATAGTATGCATTCGTACACACTAGAAAAGTTACATCTCTCTTAACTCACTAACAAATGTGTTGGAGTGATAACCTTCTAGGTAGACCTCATCTTCACTACACTGAAATAACTCATTCCTTTTTCATAATTAATTTTCTATTCCATACAAAACAAAGGTACTACGTACGGGAACCAACTATTGATTATTGTGAAATTCCACACAGAATTCACCATTCCCTGGGATCATGCCCCTTCTTTAAAGATATTATCGATCGACAATGCCACCGTCGATCTCATTACCAGAATTTACGCTTCAATTATGCTGTTAGAACCGACGCTAAATCTCCGTCTTTCTTTAAACACCAGAGGATTCTCCAACATGAGAGAGCCACTCAATAGTGTTGAACATGTGACATAATACACAAGAGGGGGGTCATTGTGGAGTTTTGAAAAACTTGGGTTTAAAACAAATAGTTTGTAAAATTAGTGTTTGAAAATATTTTGTAAAACAAATAAGTAAATAGACAGCAAAAAACCAAAGAAATTAAAATGATTGGAAATAAAAGAGATAAGGGAGAAGAAATAACATTAGTGAATTATACGGGTTCAACCTTAAGATGACATGCACTTGTCCCCTATAATTATTCTTGAGAGTATCCAATAAATTTGAGAGCTTTTATAAGTATTTTCCCACAAACGTCCTTAAATAAGCAAATGAAGTTTACAAGCTAACTTCTAAGAAAAAATCTAGCAATGCTTAGAGCGGTTAGTCTCCAAATCAAATAAAGATTTTCCACAGGGTGATGTCGAACCAAGTTGAGATTTCTACTGGGATGATCTCAAACCTTCTAATATTTTATACTAGGCTGAACTGAGGAATCAAGAGATATTTAAACCAAGTTGATCTCAAACCGGTAGAGATTTTAATTGGGTAAAGCTCAAGAACCATCGTGTAGATTTTACTGGATGGTCTTCACATACTAAAAGTGATATTTTTCTTCAAGGAGAAACTCACAAATCAAACGAAGACTTTCTAAGACAATCCCCTAAAAATTCAACAGCTTTTAATTGGTATATCTCGTCACCAAAATAGAAACTTCCTATTGTAGAATTATTTACTCAAAAGAAAATACACTCTTGGTTAATTTACAATGTTGCCCTCACCCAAAAAAATTATCCTCAATGAGACTCAAAACTACTCTCTGTTCGCGGTAAAAAGTGACGAACGAGGGAATCGAATCGGAATTCGAATCTCTAGCTCAAAACAATTTACTCTTTTGATTTGTTTTTAAAAAGATGTCGCGAGCATCAAGCTTTATTATTTCCAAAACAAGAAAAATGAGATAAAAAAGGGGAAAGCTGCAATACCCTAAATAAATAAATATATGCGGTGCGACTAGCGTGAACTAGACGCAACGCATTGGGGAGAGATCTGAGTAAGGGGGTTTGTTATATAAAGGGAAGGATGTGGCACCCTATATATATATAGTTATCTATAGCCTTATCTATATATATGAATATTTTTTATATGCTTGTGTGTTTTAATTTTCTATTCTATTCTTGGGAAAGTTTCTCCTTTGGGTTTTAAGAAAGGTAGGTTAGGCGGGGTCCTAAGTTTTGTTATTATTGTGCTCGCAAAGATCATGGGGATCCTCTGCATACATATCCCCTAGTAGGAATCAGAGCATCTGTAGCTCAGATCTAAGGGAGCTATGGTTTGTTTGGTTTGAGGGAGAAAGAAGTATTCTCAAAGGGAGGTTGAGAAAGTCAGAGCAATCGTAGTTCCCACTTATGCTAGTGGAAGCAAAGGGTGTTATTAAGAGACAAAGACAAATGTCATCTTAATGAAAAATGTATCTAATCTATTTCATCACATACATTTTTGAAGGGTGGATTGATTAAATCTTTCATCGTAAGTATTAGGTGTTTTGCTTAAGTGTACAAGCGTTACCACTTACGAGTTAAGAAAGATGTTTGAAAGATGATTGAATCTTTAATTGTAAGTTTTGGTGTTTTGCTTGAGTGTACAAGCGTTACCACTTACAGTTAAAAGATGTTTTGTTTGAAAAGTGTTTGATTTGTATGTGATGTTATAGATGAGATACTTCTTCCATAGAGATGATAAATGTCTAAATCTCTAGGAGAAATTGATTATTGATTAGGGGGATGCTTTTAAGAAGCCTGTGGGTCCTTGTATTGTAAGCCCAAGAGGAGACATTCTGAGGGTCATCGAGGGTCCTTGCATTGTGAGCCCAAGAGGAGGCATTCCGAGGGTCATCGAGGGTCCTTGTATGAAGCTCAAGAGGAAGCTATAGGGTATGGTTGGCTTTGGCTTTAAGAGTGGTTTCACCAGGAAACCATCCTCTTAGGATTCAAGAGTGATTTTGTGACTCCCCAATTAATTCAATTATTAAATAATTAGAAATTTAATTATTAATTTAATTAAAGGTTTAATTATTGACATTTTTGAATTAATGGATTTAATTAATTAATTAAATAAATGGATGTGTTGGGGGTGTGAAGTTGAATTGGGAGGTGTGTAGAGTAAAAAGGCTCTAATTATTCTAATTAATTAATTTTTATTATTGGGAATAATAAAAGGAATAAATAAATGAATAAAGAGAAGGAAATTAGAATTTTCATTCTACGTGCTTTTGAGAAGAGAAGAGAAAGAGGAAAAGTCAAGGCGTCGAAAGTTCGAAGAATCATCGCGAGGTAAGGGGTGATTTGATCAGATTATTATGCCTTATAGGTTTTGATGATCAATAGAATGAATTGATCCATTAGGAATCTCGAATTAGGAATTCTAGGTTGTACCCTAATGTTATGATCCGACGTAATAATTCAATTGGAATTGATAAGAACAATTAATTTGTGTAGAATGATTGTAGGATAATTAGAAAGTATAATTATGTGGTCAATTGGATGTGAAAATGCATGAATTAATTCTGTTCTCGTGTAATATGGAGTTTGGTAATGGATGGATCAATTGGGATTCCAAATAGTGAAGATAAAAACTAGTTTTTGGTGAAAACTAGCAGTATGGCTCGACACAAGAGGCTATGGGTCGATGCAAGTAGCAAAACTTTTGAAAACCAGAGGCGTGGGGAAAGCTTGCATCGATGCATAGAGTCATGCATCGACTCATAGGGCAAAAATTGAAGCTATGCATCGACACATACGTGTTATGCATCGGTGCATACTGAACAAAAATGGAAAAATGCAAAATTTTAAATGTATGCATCGACGCATACGATGCATGTGTCGACACAAGATGTTTATGCATTGATGCATGGGCTTATGCATCGATGCATACTGTGCAGAAACAAAATATAATTTTCTAAAAATTGTTTTGGTCATATCTTTGAAACCGTAACTCCGATTTAGGCATAGTTGGTATCGTTGGAAAGCTTAGAACGCGTACTAACTATTAAGAACATTTTTAAAACCCAGTAATTGAATATTGAGGGATTTATATGGCTTTCTGTAGGGAGGATTCGTTGTAATTTGTGATTATTCGTTGGGTATACTTGCTGTATGTTAATTCCATGTGTTGTAATTAACGTTATATGTTCATGACTTGATGTTATCATGTGCTGTTGGTGGTGTTGAATATTTATGGAATTATATGGTGTTCATATTCCGTTAAATGAACGTGGCATGCTTTTGGATGTGCATGCATATGCATTCTGGTGGAGTTAATTCCCATTGTGTGGAATTTGGCTCGTATTGCCAATAACCGTACCCGGGTGATTGTGGATGGTAAGGCTAGATTCGTGTCCGGGTGATTGTGGACGAATCGATGTTGGTGACTTAGTTCACGTCTTGGTACCACATGCATTGAGTCTGCATTGCATATGGAATTATAACATGTTAGGATGGCTTCCAGTGTTATAATTTCATTGATTGTTGTTATGTGCATATGGATCTGTGTGATTTGTATTTGTGAATTGGAATCTGAATATACTAATGAGGGTGGAATAATATATTGATTGTTTTATTGTTTTAAAGAAACGTATAATGCATTTTAATTGTTGATGAAATCTCACCCTTACTTTGATGATTTCAGATTGAAGTGTTAGCCGCTTAGGAGCTGGTGAGGATAGGTTTGAGTTGTGCTATTTAGTTTGTCCGCGTGTCAGTGTCATGCTCTGGTAGTTGTAACACTGGGGAACGATTGGTTTAGAGTTATCATTAAACTCTGTTTTCTTTTGGTTTATGTTGGAATAATTATGAATTAAGTTATTCCGGATTTTATGTTATTTCTGCTGTGTAAAACATAATCGTTGGTTTTGAATCATTTAATGAAGTTGTTCAGTAAAAGCATGACTATTGTTATGGTGTTTTATTATCTGAATTTTATAATTGTGACGCCCTTTCGTTATGTTAAACTCTGATTAATTATATAATTCGCGGAGAAATTAGAAGGGGTGTTACAGATTTCATCGGGAAATCATACTCTCAGGGTTATATCCTAGCGCGGGTTAGTCTTTGTATTGGAAGCCCAATAGGAGGCTATTAAGAGATTTCCAGGTCTCTTTCTTGTTTGATGCCCAAGAGAAGGCTAAACTCAACGAAGGAGTTCTTTTGAACGAAGCCCAAGAGGAGGTTAACTCATCAGGGGAGTTGTCTTATATGAAGCCTAAGCGGAGGCTAAACTCAACGTGTGAGTTGTATTATATGAAGCCTAAGAGGAGGCTAAAGGGAACCTAGTTGTTAGACTAGTTGTTATGTTATAACTGAAAAGTTATACGAACGAGTGTGTGATGTGTATTCACAGGAGTTTATGAAGAAAATATATAAACAAGTGTATAAAACAAGCAATTAAAGAAAGTGTAACTTGAATATATACAAAGGGTTTGAGACTTACACCTTAAGGGAGGCCCATTGGTTTAAGAGTAGTTTCACCGAGAATAATGCTCCTCTTAATACCAATGGAATCAGTGTATAAACAAGCGGATGAAAACAAACGAACGAAGTTTGTTTATACTTGAATATTTACAAAGATGATTGAATGTGTACAAGGAAATGAATATGTACACAGAAGGGTGAATATGTACAAGGAAATAAATATGTACATAGGAGGGTTGGGACTTACACCGTGAGGGAGGCCCATGATCAATTTGAAAGAAATTCAAGGAAAAACCTGGTTCGGTTTATCTTCAAATCGAATTGATCATGGAAAAAGGTGTGTAAGTTTATTGAAAGGTTTTTGAAAAGGTTTTGAAAATGATTTTGAAAAGTGAAGGATATTCACAAGAAGTTTTGAAAAAGATTAGGTTTAAAAATTGGAAAGAAAACATTTTTGAAAAGTATTAAAAATACTTAAAACGTCTCATTTTTAACCTAATTAAAATATAATCAAAAAGAAAATATTTTTGGATTTTTTTTACATAATCATAAAATAGGTATATTAAATGACAAGTGTGCAAAAAATCATCTCAAAAATGAGAAGTTTTGATTGGTTTTTGAAAATGTTGAAGTTTGTTGAAAAAACTTAAGAAAATTAGTGATAAAAAAGAGTTTTGGTCCTAAGGAGGTTTGAACCCAGGACTCTTGGATTAGAAGTGAAAAGTTTTACCACTGAGCCATGTGCTTGAGTTGTCATTTAATCACCTTGTTTTAAAGAAGTTTTGAAAAATATTTGCAAAATGAGTAAAAATGAAGTTTTGAAGAAAAGGGTCAGAAGCTGACGTTTTGAAGGAAGTCAGAAGTGAGGTTCTGAAGGAGTCAGAAGTTGAAGTTCTGAAGGAGTCAGAAGCTGATGCTTCTGAAGGAGTCAGAAGCTGATGTTCTGAAGGGAGTCAGAAGCTGATGCTTCTGAAGGAGTTAGAAGCTTGATGCTTCTGAAGGAGTTAGCGTCAGAAGTGCTTCCGAAGGAATGAGCGTCAGAAGTTGATGCTTATGAAGGGATGAGCCTTTTATAAAAAAAGGTCCCATGGGGATTCGAACCCTGGGCCTTGAGGCGAGGCAAGAGACTTAAGAGCGTGCTGGCAACCGCTAGGGCGGTAATACATCCATTAACTTAACTCTAACCATAAATATATATTAGAAAAGTGATTTTAAATTTCCAGAAAAGTCAGAAAACGCGCGCAGCTCATCTTCTTCCTCCATCCTTCTTTGATCCATGGATTCTTCATTTCTCAATGAAATTGCACGATCCAAACATCAAACTTGCTCGGATTTTCACCAGGAACATGATGGTGGCAATTAATTCCATTTATTTTAAGCTTAGGTGACTGATTTTGAACTAAAACAAATGAACCCTAGTTTTGAAAATTGATTGTGAAATCGTGTTTGTGCAACAATTCAAGCAATTGATTGAGGGTTTATGATCCTCATATGTGCAGAAACAAGACGGGCAAGCCTTTTTTGAACTGGAAGTTAGAAATTAAAGAGTTCAAAGTTCAAGCTCTTACCTCTTCAAGTTGAATTCTGATTCTTTGAAGGAAGTGTTACAGAGCTGACTTGATGATTGTTACAGCACCACTGGGCCTTATGGAAGGTGTATGGATACTTGGCTTGCTTGGAGATGGTCTGGATCACTGTACCCAAGTCCAACTGCAGTTTGCTCAAAGTGAAATCGAATTTGATGATGGAGCTGTTACAGGTCAGTGATGAGTGTTTGGATCACTCATATAAAGTGTATAGAAGGTGTTTAAAGTGAAAGATTGAAGCTTGCAGGACTGGATTGGAAATTTGGAAGTTTTTGGCTTAAAATGACATGTTTAGGAAGTTGGAGGTGATTTCTGAGTTTGGCTAGTTCTTGGGCTATCTTTAGGATTCTAACAACTTTCTAATGATGTTTAGGAAATATTTGAAGCCTAAGATTGCTCAGAAATTGCAAGGCTTGAAATTTGCAAATTCTCCCACTTAGAAACTTGAAACTTGAAAAACAAGAAAGAAAGAAGGAAAGCTTGGATTATGATGCTTTGGGGTGATTTTGAATGAAGAAGTGACCTCTATTTATAGGCCAAGAATTCTGAATGGTAAGTGTGAGAGATTGGCTTGAAATTGAACAACTTGCCTTAAAGGGCAAGAAAGACATTTTTGCCATAAATGCACGTGGAATATTCTTTTAACCATGGTTAAAATCTCACTTTATCTTATCTTCCTCATAATCACTCTCATCTGATATTTATCAGCTCTAACCTATCTAAATTGATGACAAGGCTTCTAGAAGGAGGAATTTGTGAAAAATGACCTATAGTTCTTGAAAAATGACTTGTAATTTATGGTTATAGAGCTCTAAGTTTCAATTTTAAAACCCTAGCCACACAAAGTGTTTTTTCAAGTTTTTGGACATTTTGGAAAGCTTGTAACATGATCTACAACTTTCATGTTTTGAGTTTTTCTTGAATCAAAATGGATCTAGGTGAAAAATGGCCAAGAAAGTAAGGAAAAACCATGTTTTTTAACACTTGAAAATTTTTCTAAGTGTTAGAAAAATTTCAACTTTGACTTTTTTTGTTGACTTTTTCACATTTCTTGATTTTTTATGATCATGATGGATAATTTGAAATGATTTTATGATTGAAAAAATTTGGATTTGAAAAAGTTGACCAAAAGTCAAAGTTTGACTTTTTGAACAGTTGAATTTTCATCAGATGATTCAGAATTTGTCTGATGAAGAAACATGGATTTTGGAATGTTTTGAACCAATAAATTAGGTCAAGATGTTGCATTGATGATTTTAAGATCAATTTTCAAGCAAATAGGTCATTCATTGAGCAGAAAGTCAATGATTCACTATCTTCGATCAAAACCCTAATTAATCGATTCAAGGTAGATCATGAGAAAAAGTTGGAAATTTGAAGATCAAATGTTGATGATTGATTAAGATAGATCAATTGAGGCGAGTGGAGACTCAAACCCTAATTGATCATATCTTGAATAGATGAAATTTTGATAAAACCCTAATTTGGCTTTAGGAGCACACACACGATCTATCCTGTTTTGAAACTGTTAGTGATGCAATGATGCATATGTGAATGATATAAGGTGGTATCTTAGGTCAAAAATTGGGGTATGACACTCTCGAAACATTATGGTTAAAAATATGAGACAAAATGAGAGAGTTAGAGAGACGGTGACATGCATGAAAAGTGAGATATAAGCTCATTTACAAGATCTGAAAAAGTGATATAGAATCTCTGTATTTATAGTCCAAAAAGTGGTATAAATTTGAAAATATTCTACGGGTCATAATCGATTAGGCTAATCAATTAGACACCCTAAATAATCGATTGTTAAGGCCTCAAATTAAATGTTTAGATATATAGTTGTTATCAATCATTAAACTTCTATCCAAATATATATTATACTCAACCAAACATAATCTAACCTATTAGGAAAATAGTCTAATTGATCTTTCAGTTAGAAAATGTCTTTTAATCAAACAAACACTCTAATAATCGACTAGTTAGGCCTCAAAAACATTATTAGTCGTTTAAATTAAATATGAGAGGATTCTCTATAGGTTTTAGTGTGTGTGATTTATCCATAGTAATTCTAGAAATACCCTTATATATTTACAGGACACTTGTCACTCAGATAGACACGACCATACGAGCTATCACACTTCCTTTTTTTCACGACTCTGAAGCTTCAAGTCTTGGAATCATTATCTTTGATTTTAGCATCACACACTAACCTTTATCTTATTGATAAGGCTTGAGATACTTTGAGTCGTTAGCTATCATTTGATAGGTTAAACTACCAATGACTCTTGAAATAGAAGTCTTCACTTGAATTTCATTGGACCATATTGTTGACTTGATCTTCAAGACTATCTTCAAGAGCATGCTTGATTTGAGAGGATAGCTTGATCAACAATATTGTGTATCTTTTATCTCTTAATCTATATTCGATAGACACTTAAATTCTATGGATATTGTTGGATATTAACTGTTGTCATCATCAAAACTAAACAACTACTAAGCTGACTTGCAACTTTGCTATCCTTTAGGTTCACCATATTAAATCACTTTGAATATACCTATAAGCACGTAGATACATATTCTCACCCTTTTTTGATGGTGACAACTCATCTCTCGAGGAGGTTATAAAAGATAAAAAGATAGATAAATTTTAGAGTGGTTAAACTCCTCCTCACATGAGTAGTGAGTAAAGTCTACTCCCCTTGAGAGTATACTTTCCCCTTTGGCATAATCAAAAAGGCAGAAACCATACTAAATGGTGATTATAAATATGAGAGCACATAATTCATATAGATCAATCATGGTTTAGAAGAAAGATCACCATGTTTCTCTACTTTATTCTAAGCAGAAGTAAGATTCTCCATTGTCGCAACCAACTTCTCCTAAAGACCGTCTTATTCAAGAAGGACATTATTTAGCTAATTTTTCAAAATCTACTTCTCGTTCCTCAAGATATCCATAGCCATGAACACCACCTTCCTATGGCACAAATTGATAACACAATTGCTACATACTGAAGTCAAGGATATTTCATCAATTTCTTCTCTCATACTTGTTTATGTTATTTGAGAAAAAAATGTAGCAACTCTTTAGAAAGATGGCCTACGCATCTTTGGCAGAGTGGAGACCACTTGTGAGGAGGAAATAAGGTATGGATTATGTAGGTGATGCGTTTTATGATCCATGCAAGGCCAATTTCTTGGCCTCTACAACCACTTCCCTAAATTTCTTTGGAGTCAATCCTCCTTGAATTGACCTTTTATGTTTAGCCTGCCTTAAGGAATAATCACCCAAAATTGTGAATGATCTTCATCACAATTGTCTGAATGGTCATGAGCCTTATTAACTTTCCCCTTACAAGATGATTAAACTTGAATCGATTTCACCTCCTCTACCAAGTATCCAGCCCCATTCACAAAGCCTAGACCTTTTTAGAAGGCGATGAGCTTAGTCTTTAAGTTCTCTTCCTCTGGGGACAACTCGTATAACTTGTAGACATAATTATTTGAAGTCTACAAACTATGATGATTATTCTAATACTTGGTACATTTATCTATACATCTTAATTACTCATAAGTAGAGGACAAGAAAGAGAGCCTTACTGAAGGACACATAAGCTCCCTTGAGCCACACAACTTTGAGAAACGACTAAGTAATACCGATCCTTAAAAGACTTGAAACTATATATGTAAAAATCAAACATTTCCTTTGATTGTTGTAATGAAAGCATCCTGTGCTCGTGCTCTGCCATGGAAGAAGTACAATGCACAATTAAGAGGTGGAAAATAGCTTTAAAGTTGGGTAACCATTCTTGTATTCACATCAATAATGGATTATCTTCTCATAAGCCCAACTCACTTTGTTTAATTGTGAGGGGAAAATCCATAAATGATTTAAGAGCCCACCCTAAACTTGTTGAAAGGGAGTTTAAATTTTATCCTAGAAAACATATACTCATTTAGGTTATATGTGATAGACCAAAAAATCGAGAGGTGGCCCTACATTATCGTGAGAATTTTTTTATCTGGAGCGCCTCATCAAAGATAGAGGGCATCCCTAGAACATCCATCAATATTGATTTGCATCAACAAGAGGCTTGAGATTCCACTGACCCTTTTGAACCATCTTATCTTTATTGTAAAAAAGTAAACAAACACAATTATGAGTTCTGAAACTTTCCTGAGATTAAAGATACCTCCAAACCTCATCTAAGGTCTTGGTGATCCAAATGCCTCTAGGATTTAATAAAAGAAAGGGACCTCATATCATCGTGATACTCCCTTACCATCTTTGGGTTTACTATTGGTATTTTATGGAAAGAAAAACCTCGACTAACCACTTTGATGTCGAGCATGAACAAGTTTTCTCCCATATCCTCTTCTACATACACCTCGAGGTTATCTTTGTTCTGAGAACCTCAAAACCCATCAACATCGCCCTCTTAACTTCACCTAGCATCAAAACTATCATGAATCCTTATAAACTTTATGGGGAAAAGGCTCAACTTTAAGGAACCATATCTAATATCTCAAAATTAACCTCATTAGTGCGCGAAGAAACACCACTTATTTCATCCCAATTAGATAAGTCCACAAACTCCATATTCAGGTTTCCTCTATTGGACATGAATAAGCAATAAAGAGAACAATTGAAATGGGTGAAAGGAGAAATTATTACCTTTTGGATACTGTAGAATCGAAATCAAATAAGGCAAGGAAGAATCACCATAAATCCATAGTCATTGCTTAAAGAAAAATAGATAAGATAGAGAAATGCTCATAATTGATCACTAGAAGTGTCACATAAATATGCAAGATGAGGAAAAAAAGGAATGCAAGACATTTTAGCAAATAAGTGAATGTTCAAAATTATGGATATATGACTATACATGGAGTATTAGGAGGCAAGATTAATATAGAATGATCGACCTTAAGACCTTAACGACATTGTAATACACTCAAGTTCTCTAAACGGTGTTGTCACTCCCTAACATAAGAACATATGGCAACATGGAGAACTTGCGCAAAAAAACATTTCAATTTCAAGACAAGTATTTAATGCACATGTTCACGAGGTCATATGCACTCACTCAACACTCACTCGACCTCATTCTCAATGTGGAAACATGTTCAAAAATCTGAGGCAACAAAGAAGGACAATTTTGAGGCATGTCTCGAAGCTTCTAACACAATTCTAATTTCACGCATGAAAACAAAGACTTGAGAGACAATTGTTTTAGACCGATCAAAAGACTAGGAAAACTAGCTCAACACCAAAATCCCAAATTAATATTACTTTCAGAAGACAACAATATACAGGTAAAACCTCACGATCAGTTACAAGCTACCATCTTTCCATGTTTAACTTTTAATTTGAGACACATGGTTAACTAAACTATTGACTATAATTGATAAAAATATTTTAATAAATAATATGAATTTTTACCATTAAAATTAACTTAATTATTTATTTTAAAAAAATATTATTGAAAAATTATATACTGTGTGACTCATTTCTTTCCATGTTAGTTTTGTAGGAGTGTGTTAAGTTAAACTGAAATTTTAATATAGCATTAAAATATATAAATTGAATCACGAGTCATTCACAATTTATATTCCCACATCGAATTTAATATTATTAAAACTAATAGAGTATATTAAGAAAAAAAACACTCAAATTTGATGTTCATTAAAAATAGAGCCTTTAAATTATTTAAATATAACAACACTTTTCATTTTATACCTTGAATTTGTAGAAATGAGTTAGTTAAAATTCTAGTTTTAATAATCATGCATGCAGTGGCGGAACCAGGATTGAATGGTTGAGGGGGCCAAATATATTAAAATAACTAATAAAAAATAATAATAGCATTTTGAAATCAATTTTTTTTCCGTGTTATTTAGTTAGGGTTAGCATTTTGAAATCAATTTTTTTCCTATTATTTAGTTAGGGTTAGCATTTTGAAATCAATTTTTTTCTTATTTAGTTAGGATTAGCATTTTGATATCAATTTTCTTTCTATTATTTTGTTTGAATTAACATTTTGAAATCAATTTTTTAGCTGCATTAAAAATATTTATTCTATTTAATTTCACTTTTGTATACTAGTAAAAATTAAATTTGTAGATTGTATTCTTAAAAAATATGCGTATGCGGGGAAAAAAATCAACAACCAAGAAATATATGTATGACAACGAGAGTAAAATTATATTAAAAAAATATTTTAGATTTTTTTATAAATAAAATAGGATTGAATGGACATTATTCTTAATAAATAAATTGAATTGAATTTTATAAAAGAAATTAGTGGATTATTAATATATTATTTTGATAAAACACTAACAATTCAAATCAAATTATTTCTAATAAATAAATTGGATTCAATTTTTTTAAATAACTTTAGTGGATTATTAATATATTATGTTGATAATTTATTAACAATTCAAATTAAATTTATTTCCTTAGAGAATAAGGGAGTGAAATTAATATAATATTAAATTTGAAAAGATTTAATCAAATATTTAAAAAAAAATTGAAAAAAAAGGGAGTGAAACTAATAGAGAATAAGGGAATAAGGGAGTGAAACTAATAAAGATTTAATCAAATAATTAAATTTATTTCTATAGAGAATAAGGGAGTGAAACTAATATAATATTAAATTTGAAAAGGTTTAATCAAATATATTAAAAAAAAATGTTAAATTAGGGTACGTTTTATTTTAATGTTTTTATAATAATATCAAATTATTTAATTTTAAAATGTATAACATGACTAAAAATTCACCTGACTTTTAAACTAGGGGACCTTAAACTTTAAAATTTTGAAATTAGAGGACCAAAAATTACATTTAAGCCAAAACTTTGGGGTGGCCATGGCCACCCCTGTCCCAACATAGTACCGCCTCTGCATGCATGTAACTTTTAACTTGGGTAATTTTGGCAATAGAAAAAGAAACATAAACAACATGTTTCAATAATGTTGAACTTTGAGACAACTTTTTCAAATTATATAAGATGAATGAAAATTGATATAGGATAGGATTAATGTCTCGATTTACAATCTAAAAAGGTAAAAAATTGTTGAAAATTGGACGGTTTTTAATTGAAACATGTTAGCAAGTCAAAAAATAAAGTGGTACAATTCAAATTCAGCGTACAATTTTAGTAAGTCAAAAAATAAAGTTGTACAATTCATTTTGGGTATAATTTTTGAGAAACAAAATTGAGAACACAAGGGTGTCGGTCCTTATAGGTTTGAGGGTTTTAGAGTTGGATTAAAAAAACTCTATTTCAATATGGATCTTAAAATTACTATTCAAGTCCGGCCTTAGATTGGTTTCGGATTACCCGACCTTAAATGAATTTTTTTAATACAAAATTAAAATACAAAATTCTTAATATTGACTATAATAAAATAAAAAAATATATTATTTTAAATATAATATATTTTTAAGTATTGTATTATATTTTATAAATATTATAATGTGTTTTTAAATACAATATATATTTAAATTGTAGAAAATAATGTTCAAAATATTTAACATAGGAGAAATTAATAGAATACGAAAAAAGAGTGTTGATTATATAAATATATAATATTTAAAAGAAAAAGATTGAATAGAATAGAGATAAAATTAAGTGAAGTAAGAAAAATTAATGTGTTATTTTGAAATAGTATAATATGATAACTAATATAATTTTTTGAAAATTTATAGTAATGTGGGCCTAATGGACTACCCGCGGCCCATATGCGCGTAGACTCTAATTTAAAAGCTTAAACCCTATATTTTTTGGACCGGCGGACGACATATAAACTAGCACATTTTGACAGTTATTTGTTTATACTTGTTGTCAATCTAGGTCAGCTTCTTTGTTGTCTATAAATGGAAAACAAAAATGTGTATTTCGTGTATTGTGAACACAACGACCTCTACGCGCATGCACGAGGGGGCATTATTTTAGTTTAAACACTTAAATTCTCTCTAGTAAAATAATAGTACTACTATATCATTAGTAAACTTATTCTCTCTAGTAAAAAAATAGTACTACTATATCCAGGGGCGGCGCCAGATTAATATCTAGGATATTCTCGTATATATATATATATATATATATATATATATATATATATATATATATATATATATATATATATATATATATATATATATATATATATATATATATATATATATATATATATATATATATATATATATATATATATATATATAAAGCTTAATTAGATTAGGTGTTTAATCTTTTAATTTAATTTAGGATTTCAATTTAGTCACTCAGTTAATAAATATTATATTTTAGTCTTTTAAATTTAATTTTGTTATTTAATTTAATTCATTCGATTAAGTTTTAACTTTAAATATCTAATGTAGTGCAATAATATTGAGTGTGTACCATAGAACTTTTTTGTTTGAGAATTAATAATTCGATATGATTAAAAAAGATAAAATAATTAAAAATTAAATTCCCGTTGAATCTAACAATGAGCCACTAACACATAATATTTTTTGACATTTTTTTATCTTCTTTTCTCTTTCTGCATCCTCGTCTTCAATTCACTCATATCAAAACCCAAAATTTATAAAAATAAACTCAATTTTTTTTATATTAGACGATCTAACAATTAAATTAAAAACAAAATTTCAACATAAACGAAAGATAATTAAATTATTAAATATTATTTTATCACTAAAAAACATAATAATGATTTACTTTAACTTTTAAGATTAGGTAGAAGACTTTTCTTGTAGTAGAAAACTTTCTTATCTACTCAAACACAATCAATAGCTTATTAGTAACTTTAGATTTCCATTGGTCATCTCATTATGATTGAGCTAGCTTATTAGTAATTTAAATTAAGTTGAAGGTAAAAAAAAGTAAAGGTTTTTTCTTTTGTTTTATTAAACGTAGAAGTAGTACAGTAATAGAAAAGATTTAAAAGAGTTGAAGGTAAAAAATTAAAAAATATCTATATATTTGGGTTAAAAGAGTTGAAGTGTAATAAAAAAAGAATAAAATGTGCAAAATCTACCTACAATAGGTTTTGATCATGTGACCTATATAAGACTCTAAAATATACCACTTGGACAAATTCCTATACATTCAGGATATTCCGTGAAATACCCTATACCCCTTGGATCCGCCCCTGACTATATCATTAGTAAACTTATTCTCTCTAGTAAAAAATAGTACTACTAATTTATTTTTAAACGGTGAATTCTAATCACTAGACTATCAGACAATTTTTTTTGATAATATTTGTGTTTAAATTAATTTTAAAATATGAAATTATATATATATAACATTTCATTTACATTTATTTTCTTAATTTTAAAACATGGTATAGTTGAGAGAAAAATAAATAAATTATAAGTTTAAAAAAATTAGTTATTTAAAATAGTTTATCGAAAAAATTGCTATACAATATTAAAAGTGTTCGATTATGAACTAGGGGTAAAATGTGAGATATCAAAGTTGTTTCTTGCAACGGTGGATTTATACTTCCGATGTGGTGGGGAGGGGATTGACCTACAAGGTTATCACTTCAATATTCAAGTTAATGAGAGAAATCAGAAGTAATGTGTGAGTGAGAATGAATTTGAACACATGAAATGACATGTTTCATTCTTAAATACTAAGAGCGGTTGAAACAGCTCACATGTGATGTTGCGTATTATGCGAACAATCGTCAGATATGGTCAAACATTGATTGATGTAATAGAGGGTGAAATTGCATGATTCTAGTTATAATGAAGGTCTACATGCTTTGTAGGAATGTGAAATAGTCAGATAAGGCCTGAGTCTAACCTACGATAAATTTTTTAGGCCTATGTCTGACCTATGATCCATTATAGATTTTTTATCTAGTTTAGTCTTTTTAAATGTTTGTCCTTATATGAAAGTCTATTTAAAATCATGTTTCACATTAAGGCTTTCAAATAGTCCATTTTACTTTCTTTTTTTCTAAATATGCGTATATAGACCAACCTATAAGGTATCATTGGCTTTTTTAATAGCGTAAGTTTGACATTTTTTATTAAATAGGCTTTGGAAAAATCTAAGTCTAGCATATTTTAAACACTCACGCCAAACTTAAAGGCGCTAGGCTATAGGACCCTTTAGGTTGGTCTGGCATTCCATGCGTACTGCTCTGCGTGCTTTTCCACTCAAGGTTCAATCTTGGGTCTTTCTCTATGGTCGTTGAATGACCCATAACAATTGTCATTAATGCTCTTATTCTATTTTGTAGAATGAGGGTTGCAAGGTAAATCTTTAGATAAAATGTTCAACAAAAGTAATTGAAGGCTCTTGACGAGACATCATTGACATTGGGAACATGTACATTAAATGTTCTTTCAAAATTTCATAGGGAGCTTTGATGTATTTCCATATGTGTGACGATAATGACACCTATGTCTTAGAATACTTGAGTACTCTTGAATAGTTTATGATGAGATCTCAATTCTTAGTGGTGTGGTTTGCACTTTACGATGTGGTAGATTGTATCGTTCACTGTAACGGAATACATATAAGAAGTTCCTGGACTACTGATATTCTATATTTTGTTGTTTGTTGTGAATCTATGTGCTTGTATGAATGAAGACTGCAACTACCTACTAATTTGGTTTTAATGCTTACAATTCTATCAAGAGAAGTCTTATGTTCAAGGTCTCCTAGTTCACATGATATCATCTGATATGTTAATTTGAGTGATGGTGATTGAAGATTGATCAAGTGATGATGCTTAATATATTAAGCAAGTAACGATGCTTGACATGTTACTAATAAAGGGATGGTTCTTGACATGTTTCTAATGAAGTGGTAATGCTTGATATGTCAATCAAGTGATGATGCTTGGTATATGAATCAAGTGATAGTGCTTTATATGATCAAGTGATGGTGCTTGGTGCTTAAAGTTCAAGATGTATAGATCAAAATATGTTGATTAAGATGAAGCCTAAAGACCATCTTATGGAATGATCAAGTGGATGCGCTTAAATATCATAATGTGATGATCAAGTTATCATGATCATTGAATATCTAGTTGTGTTGATCATGTTGTGTTGCGCAAGTTATAAATATCAAGTTGTGGTGATCAATTTTGCATGGGGGTGAAGTTATCAATGGCTCTCTGTGAAAGACAATACCTTATGTAAAACGATATTTGGTGAAGTCACTGAAAATCTCTAATCAAGTGATTTGTATGGTGATGGAGTTTATCATCTCAAGCCTCATCAAAATAATATTAAGTGTTCTAGTGAAGTGCTAAAGTTAAAGATAGTGTGACAAGTAACCAAAAGTATCAAGGTTGTGAAAGAGAGGAAGTGTGAAAGCTTGTCATGTCTAGGTCGAGTGGATAATGTTTATAAAGGCATAAGACTAACTCTCGATTGTATTAAGGAAAATCACACACATTTTAAACCCTTTGAACAGCTTCTCTTCTTTTATCAAAATTTCCAAGAAATATTTTAAAAGCTTAGCCAATTGATTAGGAAACTAGTTGATCAATTAGAAATATGTTTTACAAAGGGATAGTCCATTAGGTCTATTAGATAGTTGATTATTTCACTTTGTAACGCCAAAAATTGATTGGATAAGTCCCTTATTGGTTTGAAATAACTAGAAATCAAAATATTCCATTATGGGGTGTCATTATCAATTATGCACTTGTGATAATCGATAATAACCATTAAAAAGCCCAAGAATTATTTCCAAATTTAAGCCATCATTTCTAACACACCAGAAAACATATTTCACATAATTTTCTCTCACTTTCCCCTTTCTATATTATTTTACTATATTTTCCTAGTACTTTGAGAGTGAAGGTATATTTGTCTGGTGTAGGGGCATTACTGTAATTTTTTTAGTGGGAGAAAATTGATTTTTGGTTGTGAGTTAAGCCAAGTAAAAAGATCTCTTTTGGTTATTGAGGTAAACCGGTTAAAGCCTCATATTATTTGGGGAGGTCTTTGTAGTTAAATTTTTTAGATGGTTCATGAGCTTAGCTTATTGTTAAAAGACTCGGTTGGTTGTGGAGGTTTTCGTGCTAAAATTTTCGTCTTGGTTCGGAAGTTAGCCATTGATAAACTCCAATCCTCGTAAAAGGAGGTTCATGTGAAAAGCCTGTGATAAGTTCACATCATATTCAAAATTCTCAAAAAGGAATTGCAAACCTATATAATTCTCAGGTGCATTTTTCTCATCCCTTAAATATGTACTTTTCCATTTTATTATTTCTGCTTCCTTTTACTCTATAAGTTTTACAAAAGCAATGTTAACTCTATTTTTGTAAAAGATTTTGTTTTGAAAATGGATTTTCAATTTCACACAATTCACGCCCTACAGTGTTTGGAGTCTCATGACCATTACTTGGGGGTTTGAAAAATTCTCCTTTTCTTCGTTTGTGATTTTGTTCCATTTCTTATAGCTTCCTTGCATTGGTTTTCATCTTCAACTAGTTTACACCCATTCTTTAAATGTGTGAGCCCTCAAACTCATCTATTTTAAGGTAACACTTGAATGTCTATTTCGGGAAGAAATTGATGTGGGAAGAAATGATTGTGCGATAGGTGATTCCCTTGAGGAAAAGGTTAATATTATGGATCAAGCTACTCAAGATTTTCAGGGGGCTCGGAATATGGGCGTTGATGACTTACGTGGGCAAGGATATTTCAGAAAAATAACCCCTACATTCAAAGAAATATATGATCTTGAAGGTGCCCAAACTTGGATTCAATAAATTGAGAAACTTTTCAGGGTAATGGCATGTAATAATGCGCAGAAGGTGTTATTTAGGCCTCATATGTATCAGAAGAAGTTGAGTATTGATGGGAGAATACTCACCAAAGATTGGAGGTTGTCAATACTTATATTACTTGGGATGAGTTTAAGAAGGAGCAAAGTAGTGGCCAACTCTCTTGCCAATGGAAGAGCCTTTTTTATTTTAATGATGTTGAAGCCCCAGGAACATATAATCTGATTTCGTCATTTAAATAAGGTCACTATTAAGAATAATTACACTTTTCTAGAATTGATGATCTCATGGATCAATTTTAGGGAGCTTGTGTGTTTAGTACGATAAATATAAAATCACATTACCATTATGTTCGAGTGAAGTTGAAAGATATTCATATGGTAACGTTCAAGACTCCTAGTGGTCATTATGAGTGCTTAGTTATGCCCTTCAGTGTGACCAGTATGCCAGGAGTGTTCATGGAGTGTATGACATGATATTAATCTTTATTTATTAATTCATTATAGTGTTTATGAATGATATTCTAGTGTATTCTAAGTCAGAAGATAAGCATGCAGGGCATCTGAGATTAGTATTGCAAACTTTGAAGGACGAGAAGTTGCATGCTAAGTTGTTAAAGTACGAATTCTGGTGGAAGGGAGTTAGATTCCTTGGGCATGTATTTTTTAGTGGTGGAATAATAGTATATATGTCTAAGATGAACGTCGTATTATGAAGGGAGACTCTTAAGTTAGTAATCGATATTAGAATTTTTCAAGAATTAGCCATTTATTATAGAAGATTCATAGAATATTTATCAAAGTTATAATTGCCTTTGGCTCATTTAAACTGGAAGGGTAAAGTTTTTGTGTGGAATACTTAGTGTGAAGACAATTTTCAAGATTTGAAAAGGAGACATGTGTCAGCTCCATACTTGATTTTGCGAAGTCTGAGCAAATATTTGGTGGTGTATTGTGATGATTCTAATTTGGGTCTAGGTGGTGTGCTCATGGGAAAAGGTAAAGTTGTAGCTTATGCTTATAGAAAACTTAAGACTCATGAAAAGAACTATCTTACCCATGATTTCGAATCAACGACAATGGTTTAGGGTTTAGGGTTTAGGGTTTAAGGTTAAGGTCTGAAGTTGGATGTTCACCTATTGGATCTATTGGTACGACTAAGCCAATGGAAATAAGTGGATTTTAAGTAGGTGATTATGGGATAGTGAGATTTCGAGTAAGGATTAGTGTGCCAAATATGTCAAGTCTTAAAAAGATTGTACTGGAAGAAGGTCATATGAGTGGTTTGAATATTCATATGGGAGCTAAAATGATTAATCATGACCTTAAAATAATATTTTGGTGGTCATGCATGAGTCCAATATTTTGATAAGATGAATATGTGAATTTAGTGGTTAATGTTTCAGGAAACAAGTCCAATGTTGATAAGATAAAATTTGAGAACTATGAATAACGGTGTGATTGTGCGAGTTAAGGAGGCTTGATAAGAACCGTAATTGATTATAATTAGGTTCGATAAGAACCAATGTTGATTATGTTTAGGTTTGATAAGAATCAATGTTAGCCTTAATTGTTGGTGTTAAATTATGATTTGGAGGTTTGGATGGAAGATTGCATTTATTTTCAACTTCATGCATCATATAATTCAAATTTAGGTTAGGGCTTTGATCCGGTGTTAGGAATTTGGTTCAATGTTAGGAATTTGGTCTCGTGTTAGGACTTTGGTCAAGTGTTTTATGACATCACTCCATTGATTTAGGACTTTGATTCGGTGTTTAAAATTTTAGTAAAATAACACTAAATCTGGTGATGGTGCCACATGCATGAGAGTAAATAAGATGGACATTGCATGATTATTTTTATATGTTTTGTGATATTGTGTGAGTGTGATTAATTGTAAAGGATGTGCATGTATGTTAAATGTTACCCTTATTGTTATTGTAATTTTGTATAATTTATTCTCACTCCTTTTGTTTTATGTGTCCCCTTATGTGAAACCCTATGCAGATTATACTCAGGTTGAGACTCAGGAGTGATTGTTACTATTTGTTTATAGAAGATGTTGTAGATGGCCTTTTCAACTGCTTGATTTGATTTTATCTTTTTTCGGACCTTAAGCCAGCTATTAGTTTATTTTGGAATAATATCTTTGATTTTGTAACGTCAGGGTTGGGATTGTTTTTTTATACTCTCTACTTTGTCTTAAACCGAATAATTGTACCTTATGTTTATGTTTTGAATTTTAATTTCTACTTCTAGTAAAAAGTTGAGAATTATGTCCGTGTGACACCCTTAACTCATTTTTTTATATATTTTGCATTGTGTTATAAAGAAAGAATTTTTTTACTATGGGTTTAGGGTGTTACATTGATCCCCTAATTTCTATTTTATGATTTTTTTTTGTCTTTGTATATGCATTAAAAATGAGGGGATATGATTTATTTAGTCGTGTATAAACGGCATTTGTGGCAGCACCTATAAGTTGTTTATTGTAGAAATTTGATAGCTTTAGTTGTTCACCTACTCGTTGCTACTTTTTTATTACATAAAAAAAAGGTTTAGTGAAGATTTATTTATTCTTTGCCGAAAGAAAATTATACATCACAATAACATGTTCATTTTGCATATGTAGTAAAGTAAACTTAACCAAGTGGTGTAACCACTTTTTATCGGTCACTGGGGGGCATTGGTTACACACGTGGTAGCCAGCTTGAGCATTCTTTTGATTGTGTTACAGAGTCTTGTGTATCCTTTTTCCCCCGGATAAGTCGACACATATAGTCACCATCTCATCATTGAAGTTGGATACATCAGTTTAATATGGACCAGTGGAACCAATGCGTCTAAATTTGTTGTAAAAGTACAGTCTAATATACAATTATATACCCTTTTATAGGGAACCACCAAAAATTGTAGGTCCACCTTCCTCGTATCTCTTCCCTCTCCTAGGATGACCGTTAACTAGATATTCTTATAGGGATGGTTTATGGTGTCATTGAAAGCCAAGCAAGATCCTTCATAAGGTCACAACTTTCCCCTATTCAGTGTAGCTTTTCAAAGAGCTATGCATACATGACATCGCAAGATATTCCACTGTCAATGAAAATCTTGGAAACATCATAATTTATATAGTGATCATTATGACTAGATGAAATGAAGACGAGGATCACATACCCTACTCCTGATTTAATGCCTACACTCCCGTGAACACTTTGAGGGAAAAAATATGGAAAGAGTATGCAAACATTGAGTTCAATGAAGCCACAATCATGAATCCCTACAAGGAGAGAGGATAATCTAGGACAGACAAATCCAAATATTGTTATTTCCATAAGAGTCGTGACCACAACATATATGAATACATCCATCTGAAGAATGCAACGGGTGAGTTAAGTAAGAATGGGTGAATTATTGAGTACACCATAAACGGTGACCAGAAGATAATTCGAGACAATAACAGAGCGTGTATAGACCGAGAAGATTCTCCAAAGAAGAAACACTCCCCTCGTAAAAATAAAATAAAAAATTAATCATCCCAAAAAAAAACTATTGAAATTGTCATTAGGACAAAAATGAAAAAAAGAATTATGTATAAAATATAAACTCAAATAATTACAAAATATATTTATGACCTTATTTATATATTAACTCAAATAATTTATAACTTTATTTTCTTTTCAATCTTATCTCAATTATCTTATTTTTCAATCTTTGCAAAAAAAAAATTTTAACTTATAATTATAGTGTGTTGTATTTATATGCTGATAATGACCTCATCATATTATATTTTCTTGTATTTTTTATTTATTCTTTTTTTTTAACACGTGTATATAAATATGTTTAGATTCATTAAACCTTAAATATAATACATTTGATATTATATTATATTTAGTTCTACTAACATCAACTTGTTAAAGAGTTCTCTAACCTTATACAGCTAATGAAATAAATTACTTTCTCGAACTTCAAATAAAACAATTCAATAAAAGAACATTAAGAAAGACAAAAATATATAATTTCATTGTTTTAAATAAAATAGATTATTTATTAAAAAATTATGAACTAAAATTTTAAAAGCGAAATATTTTGTATCATCTCAATCATATTTTTTAAAAATGATTGTCACAAATTTAATAATTATTTATCAAAAGTATTAGAGACAATTATTACCTTAAAAACTAATGAAAAATAACCTATAAAAGTAGCATCAAATGATAAATCTTAATGTTAATAATATAAAAAATAACATAACATAATATCAATTAAAATAAATAAGATAAACATTAATATCTTTTCCTCATAATATTTTTTTTTTCCTTTTCATACTCAGCCGCAATTTCATTTTCCCTCTATTCTTGTTTTTAAAACTAGTCAAAGATCAATTAATAGTGTTACATTGTGAACACATGAAAAACAAGAATAAAAAAAAAACGTCCATCGTATAAAACAGGAACACGCGGCGTCCGTAAAGAGGCGCGAGAACCACATTACTCTCACGAGTTTCACCTCCTTCCTATAAATAATTAAATGATTTTGAAAGTACATTTAGAGTTTCACCTCCTTATCCATTTAAAGTATAATATTTTTTTGTTTTATTAACTTTTTTTTTTATTTTTTTTATTTTTTATTTTAATTGATGTATCTATTTTCTACCTATTAATAATAAAATTAATTTATTAAATAATATTAATTTTATTGTTGAAATCAATACACTTAGAAAAACATATTTAACTATATGAGTTGACACAATTATGATTTATATGAAATAATGATTATCTCTTCTAATTTAATGAAATTTTTTTATAGGTTTGAAGTTAGCTTTAAAAATATAGTAATTAACTTTTTTATTTTTAAATATAATAGAAATATATAATAGGAGTGGCAATAAAATTCATTAACAAAATATTCATTTAATAATTGAACTAATAAATAATTCATTTAATCTATCCTTAAAATAAAAGACTACTTAATGGATGGGATCCAACCCACACTAAGTTTTTCAAATAAATCCATCCATCTTATTTGACAAATTCAAATCATCATATTTTATATTTTAAAATTTCACAAAAAAATTATTCCTTAACTGTATTTTAGGATTCAAGTTACTCCCTTAATTTTAAAAGTGATCATATTAGTTTTTTAACTTTAAAATAGAGTCATATGAGTCTCTTTCGTCTGTTTTTATCAAACATTCATTTATAATAGCATAAGTGGAAGCTGAGTTGACAAGAGTGCTTCATCTTCCTTATTACCATTGAGCTACATCGTGTTTGCATATCAAAATTAAATTAGGGCAATTTTGATTTAGGGATTTTTCTTCTTTATCGAGATCATCGTGTTCATTCTTTTCCAAAAACCAGAGCATGAAATTGACTAATGGAAACCTATTTGTCATTGTGGAGACATAGTTGTGCTTCACATGGCAACAACAGTTAAGAATTTTGGAAACAAATTTGGGATTGTCCAAATTTTAAGGTATAAAAGTCATTTATGTTTAATTTTCGCCCAAATTTGAAAAACACGTTTTGATACAATATTTTTGTTTGTATTTAAACTCCACATCTATGAAAAATTAAGGGACAAGAAGGTGTGATTATTTAGATTGTTTCTATGAGGACGTGGGAGATGAGAATGGGCAATTTATGATGAATAGGTTGGAAAACATAGTAAAGAAAATTGTTGATATGAAAAAAGAGTTTGGAAAAGTTAGGGTGACAAATTGATGATAACAAGATGAATAATTAGGGAAAGCGATGGTGGAACTTCAAACTAAAATTAACAAGATCTTTAAGTGGATTTTTTTTGGAATATTATGTGTTTTGTAATTTTCTCAGTATTATTTTTTAGAATGTTTTAGGAGTATGTACTGACTGCACTAAGTAGAGTATTTGGATTGTATCAATTGAATTTCATCAGTTGATTGCGATGTATGTATTATTTGAATGTATTTATGTATCAGTTGGTTTGAATCAGTGAAATATTGAAAAATTATACTCGTTTTAGCTGATTGATACTAAAGTTTGTTTATATACTAGTTTGTAAGTTTGCCTATATACTAATTTGTTAAATTGGCATAGTTGTATGGATTTTTGCATACATGCATTTTGGCATATACCAGTTTCAATAAAAATTTAACATGAACTAATTGTGGCATAACATATTGAAATGGTGTTTACATTAAACAGATTTGCATAACACATAACTGAATTGGCATAACATATAATTGAATTGACATTAAATAGATTTGCATATGTTCACAAGACATTTTAGAATTGTTATGAGACATTGACATGTTCCATACACATGTTCAATAAACATTACAACATTCCAAAATTATTAAAAATACAACCAAAGTGGTTCAAAATACAACTAAAACCATTATCTAAACAAGACTAATTTAAACTATATGTTCTTCTTTGGTGTGGTGCTCTTTGTTGGAGTAGTCCTCCTGGTTGTTGGGCCAACTACATTCTTGGCTGCAGTTAATCTATTTGTAGGTCCTGAGGGCATAAATGGTCTTCTAACACCTAACTTTTGTGCCTTCGTTTTGATGACTAAGATGGTTGAGTAGATGGACTATTTCCTTGAGTTTAATGAGTTGCCTTACCTTTTTATGACTGAGATGGTTGAGTAGCTAGCCTATTTCCTTGAGTTTGTTCAGTTGTCTTGCTAAGAACAAAATTTGGTTATGCACATGGTATTGAGTTTTGATGATAATGGGTGACCAAATAACAATTAATTACCCTAATATTTTGTTTATTGTGTAGCTTTTCCTAACATGTTTTGACTCTTAAGATTTGACATGGATGTCATTAAATTATGAACTCAAATCACAAAGACATACAATTGCGTGTTTCATAGCTTAGAATGCTTCTAAAATAATGGTTGTGACAATCGTTAGTTTTAAAGCTTATGATTGTGACTCTTCTGAAGGCTTCCCAAGCTCTGAAGATTCCAAGCTCTATGCTCCAAGGTTCTAAAGATTCTCAAGACCAAAGATTTTGAAGACTCTGAAGACAAGGTTCTGTTGAATAATTTTTAAAGATTCTGAATAAAATGTTCTGAAGATAAGACTCCGAATACAAGGTTCTACTAAACAAGTTCTGAAGACTCTGGAGACATGGTTATGAAGACAAGGTTTTTTATCCTTCTAATCATGAATCTTATATATTTTGAAGCCTTTGAAGATTAGAAGATAAGGTGAAAAAGATTAACATGAGAAATAGTACAAGTTGACCTCCTTCCACTACTCTAATTTTATGGCGAAAGGATTGTACTATTGGTATGATGTTGTCTACCACTCACACTGACCGTTATGCAAGAAGATAGCTAGAAATCTAGTATTCATATTCTACCCCCCAACAAATTTCTTTCTGGAAATAAAAGGAAGACTTGGAAGAATAGGAAAACAATGAATTTGCGCGGAATCATTCTGGTAAAACATTGCTGAAATTTCATTGTAAATCTTTTGTATAGTTTGTAAAAAGCAACGAACTTTTGTTCATAAACTTGCTAGCAAGAAACTGTTGTTCACTAACTTGCTCTTAACACTATTGTGTTATTATCTATACTTCATTTATATGTAATTTGCTTTCAAGAAGTAATTATGTAAACACACAAACTTGTATTTCAACCTTTGGTTGATTGTTCCTTGAGAGACTATGGATTTAGTCATAATTCTCAATAAGACGTTGATGAGTAGTCTTTGTGGTTGTAAAAATTGACGATTAGTCTTTGTTTGTGTGTGTGATTAGTTTGTTTATAGTGGATTAAGTCCTTGTTGAGAAAGTCAAATCACCTTGGTGGTGGATTGGATTAACTTAACAGTGAACCAGGATAAAAATAATTGTGTTCAATTATTTTTGTTCTTGTGTTAACTTGAAGTGCCTGGTTTCAAAAAGATTTTATTCTTAGAAACTCAATTCAACTCCCCCCCCCCCATTTATTGTGTTTCTCACACCTTTGATTGGAATCAGAGCTCTGATTCTAGTATTGATTGTTATCAAACACTTCATCGTATTAAATAAAGATCCAGATTTTTTAGAAACATTGTGGTTGAAATCCATCCACCTGCTGCACAAATTGTTGAAAGAGATAACTATAGTGCTAAACCTCCAATCTTTAATGGAGATAAGTTTGACCACTGGAAGGATAAAATTGAAAGCTTATTTCTCAGTCATGACATAAATATTTGGGATATGGTAGTTGATGGCTACACACATCTAGTAGATGCTAGTGGTAACAAAGTGGAAAGAAAAGTGATGAAGGATCAACAAAATAAAGAGTATAAGAATCATCAAAAGGCTATAACTATATTGTTGAATGTTATCTCCAATACTAAGTATGAAAGATCACTAATAGAGATATTGTAAATTCTATTTTTGATTCTTTGAGAATTACTCACGAAAGAAATGTCCAAGTCAAAGAAACCAAGGCACTTGCCTTAATTCAGAAGTATGAGGGTGTTCAACATGGAAGATAATGAATCTGTTGAGAACATGCTCTCAAGGTTTCAAACTCTTGTTGCAAAAATAAAGTTTTTGGACAAAAGTTATTCTGCTTCAAATCACGTGAAGAAGAATATCATAAGCTTACCAAAGAAATGTAAGCATATGGTAGTTGCACTCAAACTTGCCAAAGATATGAACAACACTTCTCTTGAAGAACTGATTAGTTATTTGAGAACCCACGAGATTGAACTTAATGAGGATGAGCCTTAAAGAAAAGTATAATTCGTAGCTCTCAAATTAAGTGGTAGATATGAGAAGACTAGATCTCTTCAAGCATAAGAGGAAGAAGAATATAAAGAAGATTCTAACAAAGACGGAGATGAGTTGTTGCTTCTGTCCAGAAGGGTTAACCAACTCTGGAAGAGGAAACAAGTCAAAAATTTCAGAGGAGCTAGAAGGACATGTGGTTGCTTCTATTCTACTTTTGGATGAAGGAAGACCAATGACAACAAAGAAATCACTCGCTACAAGTGCAAAGAACCTGGCCACTACAAGAATGAGTCTCCTAAGCTCATAAAGGACAAGCCCTGGAAGAAAAAATCAGAGAAAAGAAGAAAGAGTTGATGGCAACCTGGGATGATCCTGATTCTTTAGAAGATGATTCTAGAGAAGAAGAAACTAATGTAGCGTTGATGGCTAGCCACTTTAACAAATAACACTTTTCATGACGAAGCTTTCACGTCATCCATAAAAAATCGAGATTTAATTCCAAGGTGCGCCATATTTAAATTTAAAAAACAACTTGTTCCCTCAGCTATTTTAAAAACCGGGCTGATATACCATTTCAGACATGATTAGAGTCTCATCTATTACACTTTATATTTTTAATTCTTTGATAACCCGAGGGATAAAATAATCATATTTACTATAAAAACACTTGTTGAACATATTTCACCCTAATGCTATCTTATTTGTAGCTGCCTCACCCTCAAATCCATCGTTTTTAAAGGATGGATTGCAAAATTGAAAAAAAATGTTATTCTACCTTGAACAAAACATTTTTTTTACCTTTTGCAATTCATCTCAAATAATGTTGTTGATGTAGAAGGTTATGAACAACTATGATTTATTTCTAAAAGTCTTTACTAATGGATTGCAAGTGTAGAAGAAAAAAATTCCAATTTTTAGAACAAACACCTTATTAGAAGTTGGATGCATTCAAAACATGCACATTGTATACGCTAGTGAAGACATTGATAATGATAGCCTCAACAATAAATCTTAGATGCAAAGTTTTGACATTCAAGTATCAACACATTTATGATGGATTTCAAGTGCAGAAAAACAATTGAAGAGATTTGTTTTGCACAATTTTATTTTAATATTATGTGTAGACAATATAATATTAAAAAATTATAATAATAACTATCATCTCGGTTTGTAACCTTTGACGAGGTGGTACTTAATAATAATAATAATAATAATAATAATAATAATAATAATAATAATAATAATAATAATAATAATAATAATAATAATAATAATAATAATAATAATAACGTTAGCTTGGTTTTATTAATAAACCGAGGGGTATAATAATCAGATTTTAGTATAAAAGCAATCATTAAATTTTACTCTAACTAGATTAACACCCGTGTGATGCGTAGTAGTAAATTAGTTTATTCATATTTTTTATTGAATTTTAAATGTATTAAGAGTTGGTTTTTACAAAATATGATTACTAAATTTATATTATAATTTTTTTTGAATTATAATAGAGACAATAATATAAATTAATTGCATAGACAAATATACATTTCATTTGAAAAGAAAATACATGCATGTAAATTAAGAGTGATATTCGTAATTTAGGTTTGCAAACTTATATATCTATAAAGTAATTTTTTTGCTTTGTTTTGATTCTCATGTTTTTATTTTTGCATTTATCTTTTCTTTATATTTTTTACTTTAATTTGTTAAATATATGTATTTATTTTTAGTGTTAAATAAAATTAAAAGTTTGTTTATAATTATTATCAAGTAAAATTTTCAATAATTTTTTAAAATTTATGTCTATTTTGTTAAACTTTATAAGATTGTTGAACACTATTATTTTTTATGATGAACTTAAGTGACTTATATTTGAAAATTTATGTCTATTTTGTAAAACTTCATAAGATTGTTGAACATTATATTTTTTTTAAGATCAACTTAAAGTGACTTATATTTGTGTAGTATGTTGTTATTTGTCATTAGTTTATTAGTTAATATTATATAATTAAATAATATAGTAAGTATATAGACATCGTAAAAAATAGTTGCATACTATATTATATTTTAAATACGTTTAAAGTGACATATACTTGAAAATTATGTAAGAACTACTCTACAATTAAAAATATTTATTTCAAGTATTACTTTTATTACTATAATTTGAGGAAAACACAAAATATTTTATTGTATTTTCTCTTTTATATTTGAAATATGAGAGAATATACGTAGTTTGATTAATAATTGGTTTACTAGATCAATTTATTTAAAATGATATATTATTTTATCTTTGTGAAGGTTCGAACTCGTGACCTCTAATTTGTAGAAGTATAAGATGAAATTGAGTTTTGGGATGTGCCACATAGGACTATAGGATGATGTGGCAAATTTAAAATTTTACTTGATAATTTGTTAGAATTATAATTGATAATGTGTTGTTATAATATTTGTTGCATTGGATTTAATATATTATATAGATTTGTGCTAATATGTACCAGCCTCAAACTCTCATCATTATTTAGAATAGAATGCAAGACATAAAAAAATCTGCAATGTTCTTCTATCTAGAACAAAACATTTTTTTATGCCCTTGTAATCTATCTCACAAAATGGTGTTGTATTTTTTATTGGAGAAATGTTGTTATATTTTTGCTTATTTGATAGATTGCAAGTGCAGAAAATCACTTTCTTCAAGTTTAACAAAGAATGAAGCTCGGCCGTTGAAAGGTTAAACAGAGATGGGAGCTTAACTTTTCAGGAGATGGATATCAGCGAATAAAAAAATTATTATGGGGAAATATATCTCTAGCATCTTGTATGTATCCTAGACATGTCTTTTTAATATTCAGGACAAAATAATCTTGATATTCGGCGAAGATTTGTTGCATATATTGTATTTTTAATATTCTAGGTAAACAATGTAACAATTTTTGTAAAAAAAATATTAAATTAATCTAACCCCTCAATTTTATTCCAAAATCGAGATAATAGTTAAGTGTTATTTTTCACTATTTTCAATGGTCTTAAAAAAATCTTTGTCGTCCATTTAAAGATCATCAACGCTTAAGAATTTTTCATTAGTAGTCCACGTGAAACCTACGGGACATCTATTATATAACTTCTCTTACGATATTGGAAATCTAACCTAAATGAAACATATGAAGCACTTGAAACCTAAGGACGCTTGAAAATTTTCTATATGATGGATTGCAAGAGCATAAAAAAATCATAGGAGTTCAAGGTTTTTTTTATTAAATTATTATTTGTACCAAAAATATTATTTATTATTGATATTAATTATCTTACCTTTTTTTCACCAAAAACAAATGCATGCAAGATCTGTAGAGAATATTATTGCACCTAATTTTTGATCTTTACCTAGATTCAATAATTCGAAGATCTAAAGTCTAAATCTTGAGGGAATTTGATTTTTATCTTGATCCCTAGAAAATTTGATTTTAATTTTAATATTTTAGGTAAACAATGTAATATTATGGGTAAACAATGAAATAAATAAATAAATAATCATACCCCTCAGTTATTTTGATAAACCGAGATAAAAGATATGCTAGTTTTGAAAATAATAAAATTTGTTGTTGCTAGGGTTCGAACCCATACTTTAATAAAAATGTACCTTAGTGTTTTAAACACCAAGGTGACAAGTCTTTACTTTTTATGAAGACCTTAGTTACCTAACCTTGCATCTTTTTTCGAGGTAAAACACATTTCGTGTCCGAGGTTAGAAACATTATTTATGGTAGTGAACGTTAAGGCTTCTGATGAGATGATCTATCCAGAAGCTGATGTAGATTCTAATTCAGACATAGAAGAGGTATTTTCTGACCTTTCTCATTCTGAATTAACATGTTCATTACTTAAAATTCTGGAAAAACATGAGTTGCTTATAAATGAATTCCAGAAACTTAAAAGGGTCCACAAATCTATTTCTAAAGAACACAGTAAACTTAAGGAAGAATTTTCATCTTTGAATGAAGAAACTTATATTCTTAAGATTGATAACTATGCTCTCAAAAGCAAGAGTTCCAAACTTGATAAGGAAACTCTTTGAGAATATTATGTGAGCATTGATGATGTCATAAAGAAATCGGACAAATCTTTCCAGAAATTTCTTGCTATAAACCTAGGTAGAAGCGTCATGGCTTTAATGATATACGATGTAGGTAGAAATGGTATAAGAGGTATTGGTTATGATTCTTATGAAGAATATATTTCTGAAAAAGAAGATAAACCAAATACTCTTATTTCTCATTTTATCTCTTCCAGTTTTGTGCCTAAAGAAAAAGAAAAAACTCTTTCAAAACCTAAGGCAAAACCAAAAGCAAAATCTTGTTTCAACTATTCATATAGATATGATTATCCTGCATCTAAGCCTAAGGTTGTGAACAACTTTGGGAAGACTAACAAAAGTGGGTCCAAGAAGTTTTGGGTACCTAAGAAGTAGATAATTTATTTGACAGATATCCTTAGCAACAAAGTTAAGACACCAATCATGGTACATGTACTCTGGTTGCTCGCGACACATGACGAGAATAAAAAATACCTGGAACTTAAGCCTGGAGGTTTTGTGGGTTACGAAGGTGATTATAAAGGTAAGATCATAGGATTTGGAATAATTGGTAATTGGAAACAAAGAAAAGGACCCCGAATAAGTTTAACCAGAAGTTGTGGAAGCTCAGACTCCTCTGGGGAAGCACAGAACCAAATCCTCTCATTCCAAAGAATTGATTATGGGTGACAGGACTAAACCTATCAGAATCAAGTCCTCATTTAAACCTTTTGAAGAGACGCTTATGGTTTTGTTGTCCCTTATAAAACCTAGATCTATTGATAAAGCGCTTCTGGACACATAATAGATTCTGGAAATGTAATAAGAGTTGAATCAATTCTCCATCAATGATGTGTGGGATCTTATGCCTAGAACTAAAGGAACTCATGTGATTGAAACTAAATGGGTCTTAAAAAACAAGCTCAACGAAAAAGGATAAATGGTAATAAACAAGAATTGACTAGTTGCACAAGCTTATAGTCAGGAAAAGGGGATTGACTATACAGAAACCTTTGCACCAATTGTCAGGTTAGAGTCTATTCGTCTCTTAATTTCGTTTGCTGCTAACCACAACATCATCTTGTATCATATGGATGTTAACAGTACATTTTTGAATGGCTAGATAACTGAGGAAGTGTATGTACACCAACCTCCTAGTTTTAAAAAAACTCCAAATTTTGGTTTTAAACTCAAGAAATCATTGTATGTTCTGAAACAATCTCCCAGAGCATTGTATGAAAGATTAAGCAATTTTATTTTAGAAAATAATTTCACCAGAGGAAAGGTTGATACCACCTTGTTCTATAATTCCTTCAAAAAGGACATTCTGATAGTTCAAATATATGTTAATGATATTATATTTGGTTCTGCTAATGCCACATTGTGCAAGAAATTTTCTAAGTCTATGCAGGCTGAGTCTGAGATGAGCTTAATAGAAGAACTCAAGTTCTTTCTGGGGGTCCAAATCAATCAAGGATCAGAAGAAACGTTTATCCATCAGAGAAAGTACACCAAACAACTTCTGAAGAAGTTTGACTTGTCTAAAAGCAACACAACAAAGACACATATGCATCCTACTTGCGTTCTGGAGAAGGACGAGGTAAGTAGTAAGGTAGATCAGAAGTTGTATAGAGGTATGATAATTTCTCTATTATATTTGACTGCTTCTAGACCTGATATTTTATTCAGTATCTGCTTGTGTGCTCACTTCCAATCATATCATAAAGAATGTCACTTAACAAGGCAGTGGCTGACAGGAGGTCTATGATTTGAGTCATGTATAACTTGTGATTTAAGTCACAGAGTTGCATTATTCAAATCATGAGTAAAATGTGATTCGAATCACAGACAAAAAATATTTCATGTTCTCCTCTTTTGGTTTTATTTAAGTCATGGATTGTGAGTGGCTCAAGTCACACACAAGAAATCTCAATTTTTCAATTTTTTGAAAATAGTTTGAGATTCCACTTTCCACATGACTTGAATTGATATCACTTATGGTTATTATTTTATTAACTCATACAATTGACTTAAACCATCATGATCAAATCTCAAACATAAAAATTGATTTATACATGCTTGAAAACGAATCAATTCAAACATGATTCAGGTATGTGCAATTATAAAGAAGACTCAATAAATAATAATAAACGAAAGAACAAAGCGATAAGACAATCAACAAAATAATTGTTTTGGGTTTCATCCCCTGAATGAGTTAGGGACCTGCAACTTCAAAGAGGATCTTCCCGGGTAAGGCGCCCAAGGTGACCAAGCCTCCCCTACTACTAGTATAGGTTTCGTATAAAGAGAAGAGAGACTCATAATATGAGAGACTCCTAAATTTTTACATAAGATCTTGAATGCTCGAATAAAGGCTCATTGACTGAGAGATATTTGAGAAGATGTGATGTTGATGGTTTTAATAATCTCATACTCGAATATTGTTAAAGAGATTAACACCCATAAGTCGTGGATGAGAGTGAGGTGCATGTAGAAGAAGTCAACCTCATCGTCAATAGAGAGCGTCATATAAGCCTTTTTTGCCCTCAATTTTTTTTATGATGACATCTTCTCCGTCCCCTGAGCCAAATAAAGTTATGCTCTTGTGGAAGGAGTCCACTTTATCTTGGATTGTATAAATTTTCTCATAATCTTCAACCCCTAAATGTTTCGAAGAGATGGACACCATCAACGGTCCTAGTTTTCTTGGAAAAGAATGAGAAAATGATCATTATCAATACTAGAATCAGATCTACTTTTATAATTCCAAAACATCCATATTTTAAAAAGTTTGTAATCAATTGTCTTGTTGGGCCTCATAAAGTTGCTCATACAATACATAAGGTGTAAATGATGCACGTGCCTCCCTGGACAATGCTTGAGGGACTTGCTTAAAGCAACACTTGAGAGAATCGTCCCAAGAAATGTTTGAGGAAGTTATCCCAAACAATCATCGAGGGACTCTCTCCAAATAACACTTGAGGGACTCATTACCATAGACTTTACAAAGAGTGTTACACATCTAAATTAATCACTTCACCTTTTAGGCTTCGTACTTGAGAAATTATGGACTACGATAATCTTATGGCGTCCGTGAAAGAGACATCCCATACCAAGAATGGTCCAAAATGACAGATGGACGCGCCCAAATTTATGCTCATGATCCATCTGTTTCATCATATATATATGTGGTTTATGAAGTGGAAAAAAAAAAAAAAATTTAGATCATAACAGTAAAAAGGGAATCTGCCCCTCCAATATTTGAGAAAGAACTAGTCTTCTTCCTACTCCCACATATTCATTAGAAAGTTGGGAAAAATTTGTTTATCCCATTACGCAACCAAGAAATCTGTCTATAAAATTCCCAATCTAGGAGTATTTGTTTAAACAATTGTAGAATTGATTAGGTATTATACATTTCGTGTTATCTACCAATTTTATCAAGTGATCAATGTCCTTATTATGCTCATGACCTATTTGGCTGTGTAATCTCTAGCTTCCTTTTCGGACACATTAGAATTTAAACTTCAGCCTAACCCACTTAATGAAATATAATTATTAAATGTTGATAAAGCATACTAGTATATATCTACTACTTATTATAGGCTATAGCCATGCAGAAATTCACTCATGGTGGGGTTGGCCATTTAACTCTTTCCATGGAGCCAGGGATAAAACGTTTTTAATGGAAATGCTATTATATATTCCATTTTTTAATTATCAATCATACATTATTTTGATATTTTACGGATATTAAGAAATATAATAATTATTTAAAATTATAAAATTATAAAAAGGTTTATAAGATTACTCTTTACTAATAATATAAAATATAAAACATAACAAAATAAAAATAAATAAATATTTAAAAATATAATAAAAATTTAAAGATAATGCACTGTAAAATAACTTTACACATACAATCAATTAAAAAATTTATATATATTATATCATTTCAATATTTTAAAAATAAAAATATATTTTATTGTGATGCATGTTTTTCATTAGTGTTTTTTTTTATATAATAAATAAAAAACAAACAAAAATAATCAGCAATGTCTATAATACAAACATTACAAACGTGCATAGTATTATAGACATGATATTATAATATTTGCATGTGTTGTTAGTAGATATAGCACTACTGTTTAATTTGATTCGTCTACTTTTTATTAAGTTGTTCTGTTTACAGTTTATCTTTAAACATTACACGTCAATTATTTAAAATAATTTGAATTGGTTCTAATTTTAATTTTAATTTTAAATTAGAAAATTTGATAAGAACCATTCTTGATTAAAGGAAATAATATTTTCACGTAATTTGCATAGGTATCATAACTAGTTGGAAAGTGGAAAATTCTATAAAAAATAAATAGAAAAACAAAAAGAATTAGAACACATGAGAGAAGTTAAGATGATGATGACATGTAAACTCTTTCTATGGATTATGGATATAACTTCTCCCATACTTTTAGCTGACAATAGAAGTTGTGTTCAAATGGAAGAACTCCGTGAATATTAAAATCTCAAGAAAATTGAGAAAATCCTTACTCAACCAGCACACTCTTTACTCTTTGGAGCTAACCTAATGATACAAATTTGAATTTTGAGAGTATCATATTTGAATCCTACTAAGCATTCATAACTTAAGCATATCAAGAAGATAAAAGTGAGTAGAATGAAAAATAATTTATATATTAAAAGAATTATTAAAAAAAGGAGTAAATTGAACATAGAATAGTTTATATAAAAAAATGACTAAAAAAAAGTTAGAATTGAACAAATATATTTCAATATTAATAAAAAGTATTTTAATATTAAAATCGTATTTAAAATTATTTTAAAATCACACTAAAATGTGCTATTTTGATATCCACCATACTTAATCAAAATATGGTATGAAGATACATCTCTATATGCTATTTGGATATTTTCGGAGATCCATCTCTAAAATGTTTCCTGAAAATTATTGAAAGTATATTAATTACAAGAAAAATTATTTCGAAGATGTTTCTCTAGAAACCTTCCTGAATCATACTAGAGCAACATCATTGTTCATACATTGCAAGTTTTTAGACCAACTTATATTAAAGTAAAATCAAAATAAAATGAAGTTATATTAAAGTTAAATGAAATAAAAAGTTATGCATTAATCCAAAAAGTCAAGACCATACATAACATGTGTCTGAAAATACCAACAAAAAAAAATACATCCTAACATAAACTAACTACTGGATATGTTTAACCATATGCCTTCTCCTCTGCTTGTATACATCACAAAATTATGTAACTCAAAAACCATGTTTTCTATGAGGGCCAAACTGCCAACCTCAAAGATTCCTGACTCTATGTTTGCTCTACACATCTCCACAACACGCCGACAAACTATCATCACACTCTCGATGTGGTCATCCTACGCCCCAAGTACCTCCTAGTTAGTTGGGTTGTCTTTCAGGAGCGTCTAGTGTCATAATAGCATGTGACTCCCTATAGAACCATATCAAGTAGCCCTCCTCATAAGCCCACTGAAAAGGAGATAGCACCTGATGATACTCCTCTAGTACCAGGTGACTCTAAAAATTGTCTAGCATCACACCAAGCTCTATGTGATGGACGTTGGGAGGAACATATTCATAAGTAGGTCACTGAATAGTTTGCAAGTAGCCAAACTGGCGCATCACTCGCTTGGGAGATAAGGATACATAAGAGATAACGCACGACGTCAAACTGATGCGTATGTAGTAACCCTCGTATGGACAGAAGAAAACGTCATATATTACCATACGGTCAAAAGAGACTAGAAATGGCTCGGTCGCATTGTTCCCTGTGCACATGGCCAGTCGTCATCATATGTAATCATATCTTTCCACTTGGCGATGCAAGGGAAGTGAGAGATGATCCATCCCTGAAAATGGTTCGGATAAACTATTTATAACAAGTGTAACAAATGAATTTTGAAAATAATAGTAACAAGAAATTACCATATGCATTGTGCAGCTCCCTGTCATCTACTTTGTCTTCCAAAGATAACTCACACAACTTAGAGTACAGATAGACCAAACAGGTGGGCCCAAGTTATAATTGTGAATCGAAGTCATGCTGATGAAGTAGTTAAGGTAGACCACATCGACATAGGTTGTACTTTTGTCCACAAACATGGACGCGTCAACCAGGAACAAGAGGTAACACCTCAATGCAAAATTTTGGTGATACTCAACATGCATATCATTGCCTACGACATCCAAGGTCCACTGCAAATGTTTTTTATAAAGCTTTTCCAAACAACTAAACCTATCATGAACACCTCTAGTGTCATTTTCCTCTTATGCGGCCTTAGTAGGTTCATCCTCAAATGGGAAACCATCATAACGGTGAATTCCTCTCGCTTGATCCTCTCGTGGTCTAGTAATCTCCCCTTGATGGAAAATGGATGAGGCATGAGACATCATCTAAGATGATGGACATCTTGCTTATATGTAGGTGAAAATTATGACATCTCTAAATGTTACCTCTCCGTAAAAGCTTTTGACGTGTCGTTGTTTATGGTCATGTAACCAGAAGAACATATATTGATATGATCGAAATAACAGATTACATTAGTGAACCAAGCACCATTGAATTGTTCCAGATCCAAAATATGCATGTCGTGGTTAATTGATTCTAATCAATCACAATCTTGTAAAAAGAAAATACAATCATTAGTAGGGATTTAATTAATTGATAACATATTTATTGCAAAAGAAAAATATATAGCAGTCTGCATAAAGATGAAGTACGCTGGATTACATTAGTGAACCAAGCAGCATTGAATTGTTCCAGATCCAAAATTTGCATGTCGTGGTTAATTGATTTCAATCAATCACAATCCTGTAAAAAGAAAATACAATCAATAGTAGGAATTTAATTAGTTGATAACATATGTATTGTAAAATAAAAATATATAGCAACATGGTCTACATAAAGATGAAGTAAGGAGGTCTCAACTGTCAAATAGGCCTCTTGGGTAAATCTTTAATGGGTCATTGGCATATGCAACTACTTCCTCCTAGGATCCAAGGGCTTTAGGAACTTCATGTCCTGCTTCATCATATGCATGAGGGAGTCGGCTACGAGAACCATACGGATGGATACAAAGTAGATGCGCCATCAAACGAGTTTTCGGCAACTCGTGGCCTCGTGGTCCTCATTAAGGTCCTCTTACATCATACCTGTGTGGTTTGGGACATACGCCTCAACCCTAATTCAACCAGTGTTATTTTCATCTATCGTACCTACATTAGAAACAGAGACATGTATAAATAGCATGTCAGGAGAAACTCACAAATATCACAAAATAAGCCAATTTTTTTACCTTGAGATGCATCTCTGAAAAAATGCAGAGAAAACATGGAGATGCATCTTCGGGCAAACCTGTGATAGTCTCCAATGACAGAAACACCATTTCTTCCCTACCAGCCCCAATAAAACCTCAACGCATGTTCTTATAGCCTACAAATTCAGTTTACATTATTATGTAATGTACCTAAAACAACTAATGTAGTTTAAACAACTAACTACAAATCAAAACATAAAAGTAAATAGAATTTTTTAAACCAAATCAAATTGATGAGAATTATAAGATTGAATGTTTGAGATGTTAGAAAGAAGGAGAAAGTGCTTCAATGATATAAGCTTGAATGAATGGATGAGAAGCCTGGATGTTGTAGAGTTAAATGATTTGTTTTGAGAACTTTTTAGAAAATGAAAAAGGAGAAAGAGAGAAGGGTATGGTGCAGAATATGAAAGAAAAGCATTCAAAGATGCATCTCCGAACTAGCCACAATTGTTTGAATAAATGATGTTTACAAAGATGCATCTTCAGATGCACTTTTTACGCATACAGAGATACATCTCCAGATTAAATTTTAACATAACATGGGCGTCTCTTCAATTTGATATGAGAAATGGCTAAAATAGATGCATCTGAAGATGCATCTCCAAACGCTAGGGCATTTTAGACTTTTCATAGTAGTGTGGGATAACAGTTAAGGGTAGAAAATGTCTCCAAACTATCAAACTATTAAAATCAATTTTACACGCCTAAAATCAAGTGTACATGAAAAAATATACACTAGCATAATTAAGCATGTGTTTGGGATGGTGGTGTAAAAATTAAGGACAAATATCAAAGTGAAGGTTGAAACTTTAGAATATTGTGTACACTTAAAAATCAGAGCAATATCAAGGTGATATGTAATATATACATACTAACTTCAAAAAATCTCACCATAATTATCGAAAAACAAAACTTAATTTGTAGTTTTTTTGTTTTTCTCGTCAAAAGGCGGTCCATGTTTATGGTGGCAGTGAATTAAAGCTCTGACGTGATGGGAAATTAGCACACAATAGCATAATAATATTCAACAGATATATAATTCTCCACACTTATATAAATCTTGAGGATCGATAACAAATATAAGATGGTAAATCGAACAAATAAATGCACAAAAGAACACATATTTTAACGTGGAAAACCCCTCAATATGAGAGTAAAAAACACGAGTCGTCCTGACCAAAGAAATAACTCCACTATAATCAAATAAGGCTACAATAGAATCTTAAAGTGATTCAAAAACTAGTGCTAACACTCACAAATCACAAGGCAAACGAACTTACAAATAATAATTATAAAGCTGAAGTATTACCAAATATGCAGCTTCAGTGCAAAGCAGATATCTCTCACCTTAAACTTTGTTTTAAAGATCCCAACGGTTATATGTTAGATACAGGTGTTACGAACCTACCCTCTAAATTTAAGCTTGATCTGACGGCTAACAAATCTCGGATCATCGATTTAATGAGATAGTTTACAGAAAAACATGAATGAGTTTCTCTCTTCTTTTCTGTCTTTTGAATCCTTATTTTATCTCTATCTCCCTCAACCTTAAATTAAAAAATCTCGGTTTTTCCACATAGGAAGGGGGCTCGAGTCCAATAAATCTCCATATCACAACTATGTAGAGGAAATTACCAAACCGACAATGTCACAACAAGCTTCAAACTTCCCTGCTTGATAATGTTTTAGTTATCATATCGTAACCATTATCATTTGTATGAACTTTAGATAACTCTAACAACTTAGAATCCAAAACATCATGTATCCAATGATAACTCACATCAATGTGTCTGTACCTTTTATGAAAATTCGAATTCTTACCAAGATGAATAGCACTTTGACTATCAGCAAAAAAACACATTTTTGTTGAACAAAACAAAACTCCTGCAAAAATTTATTAAACAATAGTAAATATTTGCATGCTTCGATAATGACAATTAACTCAGCTTATGTAGTAGACAATGTGACACATTTTTTCAATTTAGACTATCAAGCCACATCTCCCCCTACCACTTTAATCATGTATCCCGGAGTGGACTATATGGAATCAATGTCTCCACCCATATTAGAGTCAGAGTATCCTCACTAGAGTAAACTTATCCTCTCAAAACAAAGTATCAAAGAAGTAGTACCGTGAAGATACCTTAAAATCCATTTTTACAACATTTTAATGCTCTATACCTAGATTTGACAAAAATCTACTGATTGTGCCAACAATATGTGTTATATTTGATCTTGTACACATCATTGCATACATCAAACTACCCATAGCAGACGAATAAGGAACAAGTTTCATATTAAACATTTCTTCTTCACATGAAAGACTTTGGTTAGAACTCAACTTGAAATGAGTAGCAAGAGGAGTGTTAACCATGTTAGAACTTTCATTTGGAATCTTTGCATAACTCTTTTGATGTAATGTTCTGGTGAAATCCAAAGTTTCTTCTCCTTTCTGTCACTTGTGATTCTAATGCCATCAATCTATTTAGCTACTCTCATGTATTTCATGGAAAATGACTCACCCAACTGCTTCTTTAACCTGTCAATGTTGGAAATATTTTTCCCTATAATTAGCATATCATCAACATATAACAACAGGATAATGAAGTCATCATTAGAAAATTTTCTATCAAAGACGCAATGATTTGAAGTAGTCTTCTGGTATCCTTAATCACACATAACATACTCAAACATAGGTAGTCCAATTAAGTTATTTAAAGAATGGTAATTTATTCCATGTAATGCTCAACCTCCATCAATCTAAAACAGACCGGACAACTAGAATAACTTTCTAAGGCTTTGAACTCTTCGTATCGCACTACAAAAAAAAGCTCATTAGCGATGTGAATGTAACGTGACAACCTTCAAAATCACATCACAAACAAAAAACAGCGACGTGTGTATTTATGTCGCTGGGGAACAAGTGGCAAACTTGTTGCGACGTGTTTCCCATGTCACAAAATTGTGACATGGTATTCACGTCGCTACATAGTTGTATAGAGAACATACATGGAAGGCATGTAGCAGCTTTTGTAGCGACATGAGAAGCATGTCACAATTTTGTGACATGCAACCCACGTCGCTACATGTGATGTTTATGTTTTTTAAAAAATTATTTAGTAATTATTTTTTTATATTAGTTAATTTATATAATAAAATTTATATAATATAATAAAATTTATATAATATAATAAAATTTATATAATAAAATTTATATAATAAAATTTAAATAATAAAATTTAAATGATAAAACTTATATAATAAAATTTATATAATAAAATTTATATATTAAAATTAATATAATAAAATTTATATAATAAAATTTATATAATAAAATTTATATAATAAAATTTATATATTAAAATTATTATAATAATATTATTTTATTATATATTAGAATAATAAAATTTTATAAAATGAGTTCATATAATAAAATATTATATAATTTAATAATTTAAAATGATAAAAATAAATATCTTACATAAATGCAAATTTAAAAACAAAATAAATAGAATGTTTTCACGGGGCATCTTCACCCGGATAATTATCAAGATCAAAATCATCAATTCTGTCATTATCCTGCTGTGTATCAGGAACATTTTGATTTCCACCACCTTGCATAAACCGTCTCATTTGCTCCTCCATATCAGATTGTCTCTTTCGCATGATCTCCAACTGCTGCTCCTGCTATTGCCTCATTGTCGTCATTTGGGCCTCCATTTCGCGTCTCACTTCACTTGCCGCCAATTGTCTTACTGTTTCAAGTTGATCCTGTGTTAGATTCGGTTGACGTGACCCTCCCTCTCCATCTCTAAGTCGTTGAAACAGATTACGATCACCAACTCTCAAGTCGGTCGCCAAATTTCCACCCGCAAAAAAGCAACCATTAGGTCATTTTCCATTAACTACTTCATTCCAAATATAGAAATCAACATCACCATTAAGCCGCTCCCCCTTTACTGGCCTATATTGAGGATTGTGTTCCAGAAAAGTGCAAGCAATGTCTGATAATCATCCTACACATACATTAAATAATTAAATTAATTTTTTTTTTACATATATATTAAATTATACTAAATTAATACATGTATATATTAAATTATACTAAATTCAAATATATTAAAAAGTTGTCACGTGATTTTCACACCACAACTTATGAATTGCCACCTGATTTTCACGTGGCAATTTATCAGTTGCCACAAGATAATTATGCCACAATTTATAGATTGCCACGTGAAAATAACGTCACAAATTTTGTTATTAAATTAAAAAAAACATAAATTAAATTACTTACAAAAGCTCTCTTTGTGCGCTCGTCGACAAAACCTCCCGATTTCTTTGTATGAATCCTCGTAATCAACTCAATGATCAATGGTGGTCTCCCAAATTCCTTAGTCTAAATAATAAAATTAAAATTAATTAGTAAAAAATATTATGAATAAAAATATAACTTAAAAAATTAGTAATTTTTACCATTAAATCGGACATGCTCCATGATACTAATACTTCAACATTGACACATCCCCTTTCGGATGCCCTCATCTTCTTAAAAGTTTCTGATTTAGTCTTGAATTCCGGCGAACCCCAATATGTAAGAAGCTCGCCAAAAACCTCTATGCCTATCCAGTTAGGACGGATACCATGAAGCTCATAATTCTCCCTAACCCGCCGCATTATATCAGAAAATCTTCTAGACGTTCTTCTATAATAGAGTTTTTCCATAATTTTCTCATTCAACGGATCTCACACACATTTTTCCTGCAATGTTGTATGACATTAAAATAAAAAGTTAAGTAATTATCATGAAAATGTCACTTAAATAACAATACTAAAAAACTAAATTAAATTTACAACTTAAATAAATAACAATACCTTAAATTTTTTAAACCATTCTTCTTTATTTGTAACCTCGCCAAAGTTCCTCCAAAATGATTTATACATCCGCTGAATTATATAATTAATAACCTTGGCGTGATCCGGCTCGGTCTAAACTAAACAACAAGATTTTGAATAAACAATATTAATTATAAATTTATACAAAAAATGAAAATTAATATGTACTTAAATAAAAGTTTATATAAGAAACTTACTTGCTTCCTTCGGGCCAAATCCAAAACCTCCCGTCAATGACATGAATCTCACTCGGATCATCTCTCCCACGAAGATCAGCTCCATCTATATCATCAGCTTCCACATCTGCATCACCGTCGACCTCACGTGCGGTACATGTGTGGGGCGTGGGGTCTTTGGATCCTGACTTTATGCGGGATGTGGGATGCGTGATCCTCCAGTCTGTCTAGGACGTGGGGTGCGGGATCCTCCAGCCTGTGTCGGACGTGGACTGGGGGATCGTCCAGCCTGTGTGGGACGTGGACTACTGGATCCTCCAGTATGTGTGGAATGTGGGCTGTTGGACCCTCCCTCCTGCTGGAAGGATGAAGACATCTGTGTGGGATATGAAAAATCGGGTCCCCCAGCCTGCTAGAAGGATGAAGGCACGCCAGTCTATAGAAATGGAAAACTGGGTCCTCCTGCCCGCTGGAAGGATGAGGGCATACTAGTCTGTACGAATGGAAAACTGGATCCTCCAATCTGCTGGAAAGATGAAGGCATCTGAGTCGATGTGAAAGGAAAACTAGATCCTCCCGTATGCTAGAAGGATGATGGCATCTGAGTCGTTGGGAAAAGAAAACCGGGGCCTCTAGGTGGCACAAAAGATGCAGGTACCCCAGACGAGAATGTATGGGAGGAGAGTAATGGGACAAAACCTTGAGTACTGGCCAGGGACATAGGATCAACCTGAATCTGAGAGGGGGGACACATGGCTGAGTGAGGAGCCTCACATGTTACTACCCTCGGACGTTGAGACTTCTTACCGCTATCCTTATTCTTAGGTGGCATTTTACCTATTTATATATATTTTTATAAACAAAGATAATAAAGTCATTAACATCAATAGATATTCATTAACACATTCAATATATACATGTTCAATTAATATTACATTAAGTGGTTTAATTAATCTAAATCTTCATGCTCGTTATCCATATCATTTTCATCATCTGATGTAATATTGTCCTCGGATTCAAACTCTTCATCATTCTCTTCATCCATATTATTATCAACCAACAATATAGACGCATCAACTTGATATCCCTCAACAGTTGTATATGACAAACTTGTAATGTCTTCATCTGCAACCACATCATTAATTTGTTCAACATCATCAACTTGGTAGGCAACATCTTCCACTAGATCTCCAGTTTCAATATGACCTAGCGGGTTTGTTTTTATTACAACACACCATCCTTTTTTACGTATTACAAATGAAGGATAAGGAACATAATAAACTTGCATAACAATATGTGACATTATGAAAGGGTCATACTCTTTGTATCTCCGGTTCATTTGAATCTCAACAGAACCATATGACTTGTCTATTTTTGTGCCTCTAGTTGGATCATACCATTCACAATAAAACAAGTGTTGGATGAAGATTTTGATAATATAGTTCGAAATGAAGCAGTTTGACGTTTGATGGAATAAGGCAAGTGTTATGTTTCGGAATGGAAGATGATGTTCTTCGAATAGAAATGCCAGGGCTCGGAGCTTCGAGTGACAGTCGAAAATATATTCAAAGAAGCTTCGAAGTGGTAATGAGACTAAGTCTATGAAGGTTGTAAAACGAATTCGAAGCGAAGGCTGCCTAGGAATTTGAAATTCAAACGCGAGCGGGATATTGGAAATCAAATATACATGCGCTGGAGCGTTCGAAGACGCGTGGAGGCTAGAGAGAGGCAAAGCTTTGCATGCTTCGAACATGGAAGGATTCTATAGCAAGACCGTTATGGTCGAAATAGTATAAATAGAAGTCTTAATGTTAGGATTTCGTGTGTCATATCTATTGTACAAAATTCAGTAAACATTCAAAATACCACATGGCTAGGGAAACAAATGCTCGAACAATGTACGTATGATAACACCAAACATTTACAATTCAGTAAAAAACTCTTTATATTTCCAGTTTATCTTCCATTTTCATTCTATTGTCATTTCGAATATTTTGCATTCAAAGTCATTTATTTATTGTTGTTCTTATAATTCGAGTTCTTTATACTTTCCAGAAACCTTTACATTCAAACCTTTACATTCATGTTTTTACATTGAAATCTTTACATTAAAGTCTTTACTCTTTTCTGCATTTAAACATTGCTTATCATATTCGAATCTTTAATCATTTAGTCTAGTTTTACATTTATTTGTTTAATTAAGTCCTTGGAATCATTCAGTATGGTAATCGAAATAGAGTAAATGCCTTTAAAACACTTTGATTAAAATCCTAACTATGAATATCAGTCTTACTAGTAGATTTATCCCAAACGACCAAACCCCATAGGATCAATCTAGTCGATCCTGCAAGTTACCAGAGAAATTGAATAACAGTAATTAAGATTATTTGATAGTTTGGAAGACTAGCGGTTGTTTACCAGAAATCGCTATAAACAAATTGGCACGCCCAGTGGGACACATTGGTCGTTAAGAAAATTAAAAAAAGTGAAGATTGTTAGGATATAATAACTATAAAGTTCTTTTCTGAGTGTTGAGTTCGCTGTTATATGAACCTTAGAAGTGGTAAAATAACCAATAGTAACCAACCCATACCCAGAAAAAAATGTAATAACAGAATGTCTAATCCAAGTAATCAACAAGAACAAAGCGCCCATGGAGCAGGCACTAATCCGTGCCTTGGCGGGAGCGTCTGGCGCGATCCTTGACGCCGATGTTGCATCTTCTACAAGTAGTATGGCCACGAATGGAGCAAGTGGCATGATAACTAACAGTTCGATCTTAGGAAATACAGGAACCACTGGTTATCCTGGAGGATTTTTCCCACTATCAGGGACACAAACCCATTTCGCCACCCCACCACCAACTAGACCACCCAGTTTCGATGGCAATAGACCCAGAAATCCCTCTTATGGGATGCCAACATCTTTTATGGCGGGTTCGCACACTTCGACATCGAATTCGTCACCACAATTTGGGTCTGGATCTGGGGCCAATCAATTTATGACAAATAACCAAGGGTCAGTAGGTTATAGTACGTTGCCTATCCTAACCACAGAAAATCAGATGGCCTTTAGACAATTAATGGATGATAGTAACCATAATATGATAGGAGTGTTAGCGAGACTATGCAAGAGATCTTCGCCCCAATAGTGCAAAATGTAGCGTGACCAACGAGAAAGCGGATAACATGAGTCGAATAGCGATTTCTTTGCTCGCGGAAAGGCGTGAAGCGAATCAGCGTTGGTTCGAGCAAACATACCTATCATAGAACAAATTGCGATGACCCACCCTATAGACCGATCGGAGAGGGGTTAATTTGGGGCAAGGGCACAAGGTTAGATGCCCGTGATTCGAGAGGAACCACAAAGGGGAATTGTAGAACCGGGGCAAGGATCGAAGGTTAGAAGCCCGGTGATTCGAGAGGAACCACAGGGGACTTATAGAACCGAGGCAAGGGTCGAAAGGCTAGAAGTCCAGCGTTTGAGAGGAACAACCTAGAAGTTGTCATGGTGGGTCGACATCAAGATCTTGATCACGATCGTTCATAGAATTGAAACAACAATATCTTGGCCGAAAATAATTTAACCACCATGATCGAAAGGATTAGGGCCCAAAACGGTCTCAATACAGGAATTAGAAGGCCAAATTATGCCTCTCCTATAGCAGATTATGTAATGCTGATTCTGGGGATATAAGGTCCCTAAGTTTCTGAGTTATTTGGAGACACCAATGAATCAACAGTCGAACACATAGCCAGGTATCTGACCGAGGCAGGAGACATAGCAAATAATGAGAACCTTAGGATTAAATATTTCCCAAGTTCCCTAACTAAGAATGCTTTTACATGGTTCACCACATTGCCTCCCGGATCCGTAGATACTTGGACCCTCTTAGAGAGGTTGTTCCATGAACAATTCTACATGGGACAATCTAAAATAAGTCTGAAAGAACTAGCTAGTGTTAAGAGGAAATTTACTGAACCTATAGATGATTATCTGAATAGGTTCAGACTCTTGAAATTTAGATGCTTCACAGTAGTTCCTGAACATGAGTTAGTCGAAATGGCTGCTGGTGGCCTAGACTACTCTATTCGAAAGAAATTAGACACTCAATATTTGAGGGATATGGCTCAATTAGCAGATAGAATTCGACAAGTCGAAAGACTGAAGGCCGAGAAGGCCAGGGCTTTTAAAAGTAACAAGAAAGAAAGAATTTCATATGTCGAAACTGAAGAGGTTGAGGATTATCCTGAATTCGAAGAGGTCGAAATTGATCTCGCTGAATTAAAACAGGCTCCACCTTACTCTTGTAAACTATTAGTTCCCATAAAAGGGAAGGAAATTGTTGAAAATGAGAAAAGTGACAAATTCCCAAATAAGGTGTATACCTTCGACGTAACAAAATGTGACGAAATTTTTGATTTGCTTGTCAAAGATGGTCAACTAATTGTGCCATCCAATGTCAAATTACCTCCTTTAGATCAAAGAAAGAAAAGAGGATTCTGCAAGTATCATAGTTTCTTAGGCCACAAAACCTCACAGTGTTTTCTTTTCATGGATCTAATTCAAAATACAATCAAAGATGGTAGGTTGAAATTCGCTGACAAGCCAAAAATGAAAGTAGACGAAGACCCTTTGGATATTGCAGACACCAATTACTCTGAGCCTGCATACATTGGAGAAGTAAATATGGTGGAAGCAAATCAAGCTGACACTTCGTCAGGGGAGAAAAACGCTGAAAATGAAGACTACGTATCAGTCGAAGTCAAAAAGGAGGTTACTGAAGACGTCCATGAGGAACAAGAGGCTTCGATCGAAGCAGCATCTTTGACCGTTTCGAAAGAGATCCAGGTTACTGAAGGCCAGGAGAATCGAAAGCAAGAATTAACACAGGCTACTGAAGGCCTGAGGCTAAAGTTGGAGAAAGTCCAGATTACAACGCCAGCGGAAATATGGGATACCTTGGGGGAGCCCAGCGGAAAGTTCGACTACCTGGTGAAATATTCTGCTCCAGAAAGTTCAAAGACCCTAATCGAAGATATCAAACCTACAGGATGGGGAGACGATGACATGAAGGGGGAAGACGTGGATGTAAACATGGTGGATATGGAGAGACCTCATTCCGAAATGGAGGAAATGGAAAGGTATTTAGAGAAAGAGAAATATAAGATGGAAGAAAGTTACGCTAAGGAAGCCAGTCTCAAAGATTACCTTATGCTGTGCCACAAAGAATATGCTGAAATGATACTATGTCCCAGATGCAGCATCATTTGCAATCAGAGAATTGCTGCAGACTTCGAGAAGAAACAGAGGGCACGAACTGGTATCAACTGGCGTCAGGATAACCAGTTATTCAGATGTTATCCCAAAGTTGGAGAAAGTTTATTGGAGTTTCTAGTCCGTTGTCACAAAGGAGCCACCAAATGCCTAGTATGTCCAAGGTGTTCTGCAGTGTATGATCAAAGTGTGGCCAGAGCCTTCGAAACAATTCCCTTCGCTCCATGCTGGAACCACAAAGAAGCTGGTCAGACAAGTCAATGTTTCGAGAGCAACTGCACCCAACGAAGGCCTGATAGTCCCTATCCTAGAGGCGCTCGAAGAGTAACATTCAAAATCCCTGCTGAAGTACCAACAGACAAGTGGCTGCAAGTCAGGACTGATAAGGGGAAAGACAGATGGAGGAACAATGAACGAAATGCACGCCACGCCATGACATATAGAAGGCAGTTCAATACAGCAAAGAGGGAAGAAGTGAGGTTAGAAAATTACAAAGGGAAAAACCCTATGTCAAGATCACAATGGCGCAGGCAACAAAGAATTTGAAAGGCTGAAAGGGAAGCTATACTAGATAAAGGAGTAACTTCGATCAAGAACAAAGCAGAATCAAGTACCAATAAACCTACACCAAATAATCAACCTGAGGGTAAACCCCCAGTTAGCAGGAGATTGTTCTCTGAAACGAAACAAAGTGAATCGAAGGAGTACACACCAGGTCCAGAGGAAGATGAGGATATGCTAACTGACAACTTCGAATCAGAGGGGGAATCTTTACTCAACATTAACTTCAACGTGGTATCTGTGTTGCCATGTGAATTTGGACAGGAAACTGAAATCGAAGAGCACGAAGAGGATGATACAATAGATCTGATGAAGCATAGGCCAGTGTGCTATTACGTGATGGATAACGGAGCTGTCGAAGAGCAGAATGCTTTCTTCGAACACCCAGAGTTAGCTATGAAAAATCATTTGAAGCCACTGTTCATCCGAGCAAAAGTTGGCACACACGGAGTAAACAAAGTCTTGGTGGATGGAGGCGCTGCGGTGAACTTGATGTCCCACTTCATGCTGAAGAAGTTAAGGATACAAGATGTAGACATCAAACCACATAATATGGTGCTATCGAACTATGAAGGGAAAGTAGGCCAGACATTGGGGGTAGTTCAAGTAGATCTAACAGTAGGATCAAGCTGCAGGCCCACCATGTTCATGGTGATCGAAGCCAAAGCCAATTACAACTTGTTGCTAGGGAGAGAATGGATCCATGGCGTTGGAGCAGTTCCTTCGTCAATGCATCAGAGGTTAGTTTTATAGAGAGAAGATGGTATTGTAGAGAACATCGAAGCGGATCAGAGTTACTTTATGACAGCAATCAACTTAGTCAATAAGAGAAATTACGATAAATACTTAGCCAGAATTGCACCTTGTACACCAAGTGATGAGATCAACGAAACCAGGAACGCACACTATTTCATGACCCTTCGTCATGATGGAATATACTGGGACAGAAGGATAATCGAAGGAGATGAAGAAGTCGAAGCCACTACACAAAGACGGCCTGCAGGCTGGGAATTCGACAACATGACCCATGACTGAGTCCTCCTTCTTCGAAAAGATTTCGGCCTACAAGGCTGAGAACGAATGGAAAGCGACCTTAGAGGCTGAAATAGGTAATATGACTGCAGAAGTGAACGAAATAGATAGGGATGGTTCGAAAGACTCACCCTTTGAAGAACACGAGATAGTCGAAATAGATCAAAGGCTAGATGCCATCTATGACAAAGAACCCCTAGGCTTCGAGAAGGACCCTACAAACTCAAGTGCCAAAATGTTGGCGCAGGATCCACTTGAAGAAGTGAATTTGGGGGATAAAAACACAAAGAGAATTACTTACGTGAGCGCAAGACTCAACCCAAGTCTCAAGCAAGAAGTGATCGAAGTCCTCAAGAAAAACAAGGATTGCTTCGCGTGGGACTATGATGAAATGCCTGGTTTGAAGAAAGAGTTAGTGGAGCACAGACTTCCAATTAAGGATGGCAAGAAGCCCATCAAGCAAACTCCCAGAAGATTCGCACCAGCAGTTCTCACAAAGATTAAAGCTGAAATCGAAAGGTTGCTGCGCTGCAGATGCATCAGAACCACAAGGTATGTCGAATGGTTAGCAAATATAGTACCTGTTATTAAGAAAAATGGCTCTCTGAGAATTTGCATAGATTTTAGGGATTTAAATACTGCTACCCCTAAAGATGAGTACTCCATGCCTGTGGCAGAAATGCTAATAGACTCTGCTGCAGGATTCGAATTCTTAAGTATGTTAGATGGATACTCTGGGTATAACCAGATCTTTATTGCTGAGGAAGATGTTGCTAAGACAGTATTTCGTTGTCCAGGAGCCTTAGGCACCTACGAATGGGTGGTGATGCCTTTTGGTTTAAAAAATGCTGGAGCAACCTATCAAAGGGCAATGAATTCAATCTTTCATGATTTCATTGAGACTTTTATGCAGGTGTATATTGATGATATAGTCATCAAATCAGTATTTGCAGAAACTCATTTGCATCATTTGAGCCAATCATTCGAAAGAATGAGAAAACATGGCTTAAAAATGAACCCCCTTAAGTGTGCATTTTTTGTGCAGGCTGGAGACTTTCTTGGTTTTGTGGTTCATAAGAAAGGTATCGAGATCAACCAAAACAAGACCAAAGCCATTATGGAGACGAAAGCACCTACATCGAAAAGGGAGTTGCAGTCTTTGTTAGGGAAGATTAACTTTTTAAGAAGGTTCATTTCGAATCTAAGTGGAAGAACCCAGGCTTTCTCTCCGTTACTTCGTTTGAAGCAAGGCCAAGCCTTCGAGTGGAACGAAGCACATCAGGAGGCATTTGACAATATCAAAGGATACCTCACTCAGCCTCCTATCTTGTCTCCACCTTCATGGGGAAAACCCATGAGATTGTACATATCTGCCTCTGAATTTACCATAGGTAGTATGTTAGCACAAGAAGATAGCAATGGCATCGAAAGAGCCATATACTATTTAAGTAGGGTGTTAAATGATGCAGAAACTAGATATAGCAACATAGAAAAGTTATGTCTTTGTTTATATTTTTCTTGTATGAAACTCAAGTATTATATAAAGCCTGTTGATGTTTATGTTTCATCTCATTTCGATGTTATCAAACACATGCTTTCCAAACCAATAGTGCATAGCAGAGTTGGTAAATGGGCTTTGGCCTTAACAGAATATTCTCTGACTTTCATGCCTTTAAGAGCTGTGAAAGGTCAAGTAATTTCTGATTTCATTGTGGACCATTCACTAGTCGAAGAGACTGTCATGGGTTATGTGGAAATGCAACCTTGGAAACTATACTTTAATGGTTCGACCCATAAGGATGGTAGTGGTGTTGGAGTCCTTATAATTTCTCCTAAAGTAATTCCAACAAAATTCAAGTATAAGTTAGATGGTCCTCGTTGCTCAAACAATGAAGCTGAGTACGAAGCGCTTATTGTGGGACTTGAAGCTTTGTTGGAATTGGGGGCAACTAGAGTCGAAATTAAAATAGATTCAGAGTTAGTGGTCAAGCAAATAACAAAGGAGTACAAATGCATAAAAGACAATCTGATGACATATTTCGTCATAGTTAACAGGCTACTCAAAAAATTCGAATATATGGATATCAAACATATACCAAGAATAGAAAATCAAGAAGCAAATGACCTAGCACAGTTGGCTTCAGGATATAAAGTTTCTACAAAGAACTTTGAGGATTTGATCGAATTAAAAGGAAGAGTTATGGCTACTAGGCTCATACCATCAGATTTAGAAAATTTAAAGTTAGGTTGCGCTGACGAACAGGGGTTCGAAGTACTAGCCATAAACACCTTATCAGATGCAGATTGGCGAAGTCCAATTGTGAGTTATCTAAAAAATCCAGCATTGAATGTTGATAGGAAGATAAAATATAGAGCATTGTCATATGTCCTCATGGGAAACGAATTATTCAAGAAAACCCAAGAAGGCGTATTATTGAAGTGCCTAGGAGAAAGTGAGGCATACTTAGTATTATCAGAGGTCCATAGTGGGGCATGTGGGGCACATCAAGCAGGTCATAAGATGAAATGGTTGTTATTTCGATATGGTATGTATTGGCCCAGCATGCTCAAAGATTGTATTGATTTTGCTAAAGGGTGTGAAGAATGCCAGAAACATGCAGGAATTCAGCATGCTCCTGCAAGTGATTACATTCGATCATTAAACCATGGCCCTTTAGAGGATGGGCATTAGATTTAATAGGAGAAATCAATCCTGCTTCGTCTAAATGACAGAAATATATCTTGGTAGGAATTGATTATTTTACCAAGTGGATCGAAGCAATACCACTAATAGTTGTTGATCAAGAAGCTATTATTGAGTTCATACAGAAGCAAATAATCTATAGGTTCGGATTGCCAAGAGAGCAAACCATAACCAGAAAGAGGTTTGATTAGCATGTTGGTTCTTGGCATAAGCTAGCAAACTATAGAAATTTGCTCGAGATGGGTTAGAAATCTACTGAATTCGACACCATGATTATTGCTGAAGCGAATTGGTTGGATCAGCGGCAAATAAAAGTGATAATTAGGTTAATGATTAAAATAGCATATTAGGTAAATGGTCATCAAGGAAGGGTTTCAATACTAAAGAACTTTTCAAACAATGCACGAAATCGAAGAGTTAGCAGATGACAAGCGAATCTTAAAGGTAAATGGAAAATATTTGAAAAAATATAGGCCTTGCCTACAGGAGATTCAAATAACAACATAATCAAAATATTATAAAGGAATGCCAAAATGGTACCATACAGTGCCAAAATGGCGTTGTTTAGATATTACAGACCAAGAGTTAAGATTAATCAAACAAACAAAGATTTAGAAATATGCATTGTTTCTCAATCTTTCGAAAAGACTCAAGCCTTTGGTGGGTGAAACGTCTTGCTCCTTCTAGGATGGCTACTTCTCCTTTAAGTTGCTCTGCTGCTTCCATTTCGGAAAGGCCTTTGTTGAGGAGCTCTTCGAATTGATTCCCAACAGTACCAGTTTCGTACGCCAATTGTTGTTGTTGGGCCTCCTTAACCTTTTGTTGGAGCTCTTGAATTTGCTTTTCCTAGAGGAGAATAGACTGAGCTCGAGCTTCATAGTCAATCTTGGCTTTTTTTAAGTGCATAGCTTGATCTTCAGCTTCTTTAGAAAGCTTTGAAGCATGCTCATAAGCAACGTCCATAGCATTTCGTTTCTCTTGGACTTTAACAGCAGCAAATTCGTCTTGAAGAAGACATCCAGTCACATTGTCCAACAATGCTTGAAGATCAAACAGTAGAGTGCTGACTGGTAAGGAGCAAGTTGCGAGGTTAACTTGATTGAGAAGCTCCTTCATAACATAGCAGGCAGTACTATCCCTTTTGAGAATTTCGAACAAATCAACATCAAGAATTGTTTTTCTGACTTTGTGAAGGAGTATGGCTCTATCATTTGAGGGCAATGGGTGGTTAGTCGAACTAGTGTCGGCCCTGGCAAGAGGAATATCCCTTTGAGCTAATTTAGCTTTCATATATCCAATTGGGTCATTCCGCCTTAAGAGAGCTAACTCCTCTTCAGTCATGTGGGATTGGGAAGATTGAGGAAGTTCCATACGCAAAGGAGTCACGTTCATAGCGACATCCATAGGCTCATTAGTCTCTTCATCATTGCCTTCGTCTTTGTCTTGCTCATTGTCTTCTCCATCATCAACCAGATTCACCACTTCGATAGAATTGGTTTCGCTACTGTTAGCATCAGATTCTATTCCATCAGTCGAACCGCTCCGGGCTTCATCTTCCTCAGATCCTTCTTCTGCAGATTCTTCACTCTCTTGAGGAGAATCAGCTTTATCTTTTTCAGCATGTGTGACCTTTAGGCTTTCTTGAAGGGTTTCGAGTGGAGACTCTTGAAGAGGATTTTCTGTTGGATTCTCTGTAGCCTTATGGGGTGATGCTTCATTTGTCTCTTTCGATGGAGGGGAAGTGCCTTGATCATCTTGTGCCCCTGAAACCCCAGTTGGAATCACCATATCGGAGGATCCTTTGTTTTGCACAAGATTGCTGGAGTCCCCATGGGGAGAAGAAATTGATTGGAGCAGCAGTCTCTGGTGGAGGAGTCGAAGTAGCGGGATTTTGATTCGAAGTATCCTACGTAAACAAAGAAAAGTCAAGAGTATGCACCAAGGTATGAATAACTATTTTTGTTAAGGATTCGAATTCAAATTACCTGTGGAGTGTCAGAGAAAAGGTTACTATCAATATGTTCCAACATTACGTTGGAGGTCGAAGGTGGAATTTTGGATATTGTGGAGGGAGAAACATCTCTGGAATCGAGTCCAGGAATGCTAGTTGGATCAGCGCCTTTAGAAACTTCTTTCTTTTTTTTTTCTTCGAAACTATTGGGGAATTTTTACCAGCCTTGGGATTCTTTCCAGTGGCGTTTTGCTTCCTTTTCTTGGGAGTGGTTGGTGGAAGTTTACTTGTCTGAAAAGGTTTAAATGTGAGTTAGATCTAAATCATAAACTCTAGTCTATTCGAAACATCAGGGTTAGTTGATTACCTTTGGAGTTGGAATGCTTGTTGTTGGTGGTGTTGTTTTTGTAGTAGTTGTTGTTGTTGGTATTGCTAGGGGCACATCATCACTAGTTTCGACAGTTTTTTGAGACGTACTTCCTTCCTTGGGTGTCGAAGCAACGGTCTTTATCCTGATGGCTGAAAAATGAAACAATTAAAGTAAAGTGTTAAAAATAAAGAAGGTAAGAAACATTTGGGATTTTCCCAAGCATTCGCACTTGTGCCTTGATTAGATGTAATCGAAATGGCAGGAAGGTCATAGCGAAGATGTCCTGGGAAATTATGAAGCCAATAACGAGCCCATGTCACAGTCTCAGATGGCTTAGGTTTCTTTTGAGATTTGTATTTGAACATCTCTTTGCAAGTCAACCACCAAGGGTATGGAGGAAACCAAGCCAGAGCCAGCTCTGAGGTAGGCAATCTAGGAAATTTAGGTGGATGCATTTCGAGTGCCAACCTATACCTATCCTCAGGTGACAACCCTGAAGGAAGTTTGAACTTAGAAATTTTTTCTTTAAATTTTTCCTTCAAGGTCTGGGATGCTCGATACATAGTGGTTTCCAAGCGTGTGGGATCATAAGTGGTTTCAAAATAATTTTGGAAAGCTCTAATTTCTTTGGCGTGAGTGAACATACCTTTCTTGGAGTGTACCTGCACATTGAACGCATCAGTTAGCTTCTTTTGAATGGTGAGGGTGTCAAACATATATGATTGATAAAACTTAGTCCACCATTCCAGAAACCCTTTGGCTGTGAAGTATGTTGGTTCAAAAGGTAGTAGTTCGAACTGAGCGAAGTCCTGATACTGTTCTTGTTGCAGTTTGGCTTCTCTTGCTTTAAAAGTTCGACCAGAAGTGATGGCACTCTGTGTTTGGAAGAGAGGTTCAGGGATTAACTGACACAGGCCAAATTGTCTGGAGACAAAGTTAGGTTGATAAGCAAAGAGGAAGATTTGATTCTTGGAAGGAGTGATTCGTGAGGAAATTAATCTAGGGAGCAAAAAGGCTTTCCAAATATCTTGAATTTCTTTACTTTTAACAGCTTCTGAAAGAGACATGGTGAACCATGATGGTCCATGAGTCCTCGAAGTGAAGGGTGCCATGGTCTCTTCAAATTTGTGTCTCTTGGAGAAAATCATGATATAGTTTGAGAAAAAGACTTTGAAGTCATCTTTGTCATCATTAGGGGTGAGTTTTCGTAGCCTTGTGCCTTCGATAATTCTATCCGCTATCTCCGGATCTTGTTCAACAATGGTGTCAGCAGTTGATAAGGAGGATTCGAACATGGCATTTAGCCATAATTGGAGCAACCAGAAAGGGCCAGCTAGAAGGATGTTTTTGGGAGTATGGGATTTCAAATTCGAAACGGCTGATCTTAAGCTTTCATAGAGGTCAACAAGCAGCAGTTCGCTCAAACATACCCTCTTATTCTCATGCAAATCTCTAGCTAAAGGAATGAACCTACTTGCTACTTGCAAGGATCTGCTACAGAATACATATCTTGACAACCATAAAGTCAGGAAAGCAATGTGTTCTATGTCTGAAACACTATCTCCTTCAGTGTGGTAATGGCTAATGAATTTGGAAAAACTGGCTAATTTGACATCGAAGTCAATAATACTGGAATGTTCTTCATTATCAGGGATGTAAGTTTCTCCTACTGGTGAAAGACCAGTGATAGCAGCTATGTCAAAAAAGGTAGGCGTTATCATTCCGCCAGGGAGATGAAAGGTATTGTAGGTGCTATCCCAGAAATATAATGATGCAAATAACAGTGGGTGACTATAGGTGAAACCTGGTTTCGACAACTTAATTAGATTGTAGATGCCTAATTCCTCCCATTGCTGGGATTTCTTGGCTTCCACTTTGGTAAACCAATTTTGGTAAGCTATGTCTGAGGTAGGGCAAGATCGAAATGGTTTAAAGTTACTTTTTACATAATCCAAGACAAAAGGATCCTTTGGGGGAACGATTGGAGTCTCTATGGCTTTCGAATCAGAAGATTCGCTTATACTTTCAGTTCATATCTTAGGGATATCCATTTTATTAAATAGGGGTTTAAAGTTATAGCAGACAGGGAAGATTTTCCTAGTGTCTTTCAAGATTTCAAAAACAGTAAGAGGACCCATCAAAGCAAATCTTTTTCCAGCAGCGTTAGTAGGGATCAATACCTGAGAGGCGTAGAGCATTTCCTTTTCCTTAGAGATCATTTGAGGAATAAGCACAGATTGACCCTGGTAAGTGCCTACTTTGCTCTCCATGATTGTTCCTGTGTTCTTGCTTTTCTTCTTTGAAGTTTTCTTCAGTTGAGATGATGTAGTTGAAGACATTGTTGAAGTTGTTGGAAGTTCTAGGGTTTTAGTGAGAGTAGAGGAAGAAGAAGTTTTCAGAATTTGGAAAAGGAAAAAAGACTAAACTGATAGGCTTTTATAGTGAGGAAGTTTAAACACCCACTAAGTGAGGCTAGGAATACGTGGGAGTCGTGGGTTGGATTCAGGAAGAGGTGGCGTAAAAGCTGATGTTGGTATTAAGCATGATCAAATATAATCATTATTCTTTAACTGCACCATGTTGTGGTTACTGTTCCAAAACGGTTAAGAAATCCAAGAGGCGTCTTGATTGACGTGGTTAAATTCATATACAGTACATATCATGATTACTCAAAATCACATCAAAATCTTGTAAATATGTTTAAAATAAGTATTTCTCAAAAGGTTCGAAATACATATTTTAAAGGGGCATTTTGTTGGCTGAAGATTTTGATAATATAGTTCGAAATGAAGCAGCTTGACGTTTGATGGAATAAGGCAAGTGTTATGTTTCGGAATGGAAGATGATGTTCTTCGAATAGAAATGCCAGGGCTCGGAGCTTCGAGTGACAGTCAAAAATATATTCAAAGAAGCTTCGAAGTGGTAATGACACTAAGTCTATGAAGGTTGTAAAACGAATTCGAAGCGAAGGCTGCCTAGGAATTTGAAATTCAAACGCGAGCGAGATATTGGAAATCAAATATACATGCGCTGGAGCGTTCGAAGACGCGTGGAGGCTAGAGAGAGGCAAAGCTTTGCATGCTTCGAACGTGGCAGGATTCTATAGCAAGACCGTTATGGTCGAAATAGTATAAATAGAAGTCTTAATGTTAGGATTTCGTGTGTCATATCTATTGTACAAAATTCAGTAAACATTCAAAATACCACATGGCTAGGGAAACGAATGCTCGAACAATGTACGTATGATAACACCAAACATTTACAATTCAGTAAAAAACCCTTTATATTTCCAGTTTATCTTCCATTTTCATTCTATTGTCATTTCGAATATTTTGCATTCAAAGTCATTTATTTATTGCTGTTCTTATCATTCGAGTTCTTTATACTTTCCAGAAACCTTTACATTCAAACCTTTACATTCATGTTTTTACATTAAAGTCTTTACTCTTTTCTGCATTTAAACATTGCTTATCATATTCGAATCTTTAATCATTTAGTCTAGTTTTACATTTATTTGTTTAATTAAGTCCTTGGAATCATTCAGTATGGTAATCGAAATAGAGTAAATGCCTTTAAAACACTTTGATTAAAATCCTAACTATGAATACCAATCTTACTAGTAGATTTATCCCAAACGACCAAACCCCATAGGATCAATCTAGTCGATCCTGCAAGTTACCAGAGAAATTGAATAATAGTAATAAAGATTATTTGATAGTTTGGAAGACTAGCGGTTGTTTACCAGAAATCATTGTAAACAACAAGACAACTTTATTTTCCGAGTCCAAGTAATTGTATACCAACTCGTAGATATGTTTAACAAATCCATAGAAGTCGTCTTCACCGCCATCTATAACTCCTTTTACAAATACATCACTATTTATGGGTTTTTTCCCTTCAGTCCATGCCTCAGTGTGAAATTTATATTCGTTCACGAAGTATGTGTGCCAATCATTTGTGCTTTGGATAGGGCCTTCTGCCAAGTTTCTCAAATGGAGTATTTCTGGAGTTAGTGCAAGAACGCTCGACAATGTTTGCTTGAACCATGAGGGAAATTGAGCATGTATGACACCTGATGTTGACTGTACACCGATACTATGAAAATAGGCATCGTTAAATTCCCTACAAAACACACACCATAAGTTTAATAAGTTTGGTATACACACATTGTCAACAGAGTTAAAACGTTTTGGTAAACTTACTCAAGATATGGTTTAACTTCATCGTAGTTGATCAAGACATGGACATGTGCAGATTGCATTTCTTTTTGGGTCAACCAATGTACACCCTTCTTTCCAGAAGGTCGACCTGGAAGCCTAAAGACTGATAAGGTGAATTGACTCCTCTGGTTGACATTTACAGGATTTCGTATGATTCTAGGAGTTAACATCAAGTGATTGAAATAGTGACTGCAAAAATGTGATGTTTCCCGATGCAAGTAATGTGCACATATAGATCCTTCTACTCTAGCTTTATTTTTCACCGATCTCTTTGAATCACCCATGAACCTTTCAAACGGATACATCCACCTATATTGAACAGGTCCACCAAGATAAGCTTCATATGCAAGATGCACAGGTAAATGTTTCATGGAGTCAAAGAAACCAGGCGAAAATACTTGTTCCAACTTACAAAGAATGAGTGCAATGTTTTGGTCCAACTTAATGATGTCTTCCACTTTTAAAGTTGACGCACAAATATCTCTAAAAAATTGACTAATTTCAGTTAGTGGATCAAGAACATGTTTGGGTAACGATTCAAATGCAATTGGTAGTAATTGTTCTATAAAAATGTGACAATCATGACTTTTCATACCATGTAATTTTCCAATGTTAGGGTCAGCACACCTTGCTAAATTTGATGAATACCCCTCGGGCATTCTCAATTCTTTTAACCATCGACAAACCGCTTTAGCTTCTTGGGAAGTCAGACTGAAACAAGCCTTGGGTTTTAATAACTTTCCATTCGATTGAGGCTTCAACTCCAACTCTCGGTTACACCAAATTCCCATGTCTTATCTGGCCTTCTCATTATCTTTTGTTTTTCCTGTCACATCCATCACTGTGTTAAATATGTTATCAAAAAAATTCTTCTCAATATGCTTAACATCAAGATTATGGCGCATCAAATTATCTTTCCAATACGGAAGGTCCCAAAATATACTTCTTTTTGTCCAATTGTGGGTGACGTCGTATCCTTCAATTCGGCATGCTTTGCCAGTATCTGTAAATTTTGGTAGTTCACAAACTTGGTTCCATATAACCCCTGGTGGCAATCGAGGCGGAGGCAAATCTTTCTCTCGTACATCTTTTTTAAAATTTGTCTTGTTTCTTCTATATGGATGATTTTCTGGTAGGAATCTGTGGTGATAGTCAAACCACAAGCTTTTCCCACCTTTATCCAATGTAAATGCTTTGGTGTATCCCATGCAATGCGGACAACCCATTTTTCCATGCGTACCCCAACCAGACAACATGCCATATGCTGGAAAGTCATTAACAGTCCACATCAACGCAACTCGCAATGTAAAGTTCTGTTTACGGGATATATCATAAGTCCATTCTCCAATCCACAACCTCTTCAAATCATCAATTAAAGGTTGTAAGTACACATCAATTCTGGCTTTTGGATTGTGCGGGCCTGGAATGACGCACGTCAAAAACATGTATGGTTTTGTCATGCACATCTTAGGAGGGAGGTTGTAAGGGGTTACAATAACTGGCCAACAAGAATACGCACTTCCCGACGCTTGCACGTATGGGGCAAAACCATCAGAGCATAATCCAAGCATGACATTTCTAGGTTTTGCAGCAAAATCTGGATGTGCCCGATCAAAGTGCTTCCATGCCTCACCATCAGATGGATGTCGCATAGTGCCAGAACTTGTTTGGTTTGTATGATGCCATGTCATTTGACTTGCACTGTGCATTGAAGCAAACATTCTTTTAACCTTGGTATTATCGATAAAACATGGATTTTACTGATACGCGTTTTTGCTTGTTGTTAACGGCTCTACTGCGAACTTGATATCTTGGACTATTACAAAACTTACACTCCTCTAACGATCCATCTTGAGTACCAAACTCATTATCATAAAACAACATGCAATCGTTAATGCAACAGTCAATCTTTCTTACTTTTAAACCCAACTTCGACACCCACTTCTTTGCATCATAATAACTTATAGGCAAGTTGTCTTTCATAGCAGTGGAGTCCAACATCATTTTTGCAAAATGTTCCATACATTGATCAAAAACATTCCAATTTGACTTGGCGACCAATAATCTCACACACATTGATAGCTTTGAGTCTGACGATCCCTCAAACAACGGCGTATTCATCTAATTCAACAATTGATAAAATCTTTGTGCTTCCTCATTCGACAACTCTTCCCCGTCAAAATCTCCAGGTTCATCATATGTCACGTTCACACCAAAAGCATCCTCAACCATCTCACCGATCAAATTAAAGTTCTCCTCATACTCCATAGACAGTCGACTACTTGAAGCATGCATGTTTCTAGTCTCTGATACATTACCCGGTAGTTCTTCACCATTATACGTCCAAATTCAATAATTTTCAATGAATCTCCTTCTATGTAGATGACGTGTTACTTCCTCTGGGTCACTAATTATTGGTCTACATTCACATTTAAGACATGGACACCTAACCCCTCATTCGCTTCGACAATATTCCTGAGCAAACACCCACTTAATAAACCCATCAACTCCTACTATAAAATTAGGTTTAAGTCCACTTCTTCCTGAATATGTTCTATCGTACATCCAACTACGATAATACCGATAATATTCCATACTGTACATTTATACAATCATTATCTTTTTCATTAGAAATATTAATCAACTTAATAATATTATTCTTAAACGCATACTATTTAATTGCTATAAAAATATTAATTTTGTTTAATTAACTATTAACTATAACTTTAACTACTATAAATAAATATAAATTTCGTTTTTTTATATATATACTAACATATAAATAAATATTCTAATGTAAAATATATAATTTTTTAATAATAATATCAAAAAATAATAATATAACATATTTTTTTTTTATATATATAACAATAATATTAAAAAATAATAATATAACATATATACTTTTTATTATATATATAACAATAATATAATATATACTTTTTAATTATGTTTTTATAAATTCTTATTTTAATATATAAATTTTTTTCATATTTTTAACATATAAATAAAAATTAAAACCACTGTAATAAATATAATATAAAATTTTGTTTTTAAATTTATGTTTTAACATATATATATACATCTATAAAAATAAGATTTTTAATTTTCTGTTTTTAAAATTCTTATTTTAATATATATTCAAATTTTTGTATATATATATATATATATATATATATATATATATATATATATATATATATATATATATATATATATATATATATATATATATATATATATATATATATATATATATATATATATATATATATATATATATATATATATATATCATAATTTTAAGTTCTTTTAAATACTAACCTAAAATTAAAATTAAAAAAAAATGTTTTTTTTAATTCAAATAAACAGAATACATATAATACTAACCTATAATACATATAAAATATTAAAAAAAATTCATAAATACCTCTATATTCTTCACTTAATTTTTTTCTTCTTGTATAGATCTTTCTTGATGTTCTTCTTCAAAATTCTACAACTTAAACAAAACAAATTTTATTAAAATTTTTATCACCACAATAAATACCGAATAAGTAAAATTAAAATTAAACAACATATAATTACCTTATATGTTCTTCTTCAAGGATTATTTGAGTATAAATTTGTGAAGGAACAAATTTTGGGGATCAAATTTTGGCGCAGAAGATGAAGGAAAGGAAAGGAAGAAGAAGAAGAAGAAGAAAGCAACATTCAAATGGGTTCTGTAAAAGTAAAGGGTGCGTTATAATTTGAGATTTTAAATGCCAAGTAGCGACGCGAATATCACGTCGCAACCTTGTCACATGACAGTCACGTCGCTACACTCCCAACGGCACAAAAATTTAATTGGTCAGTCTGTCACCCGTAATCACTCAACTCAAAGTCAGTTATATTTTTCTCCTAAAAAGTAGCGACGTGTCAGAATTTATTTAATTTATTTTTTTCTTTTATATAGCGACGTGTCTATCACGTCGCAATTTAAAAAAAAAAAAAAAATACTCTGACTTTCTTGTTTATAACGTTAACTTGATTTTTTTTTATTAAAATTTTGTGTGACGTGGTTATCACGTCGCAACTAGTTTTTTTACTCACGTGATAACCACGTCGCTATTTTACGTCGCTGGAGACCATATTTCTTGTAGTGTCGCATTTACTTTTAGATTTGTGGTGATGAAAAAATGTGAAAAAAATAGATAAAGTGAATGAAAATTGAAAGTGACTTTAATAAGAGATTTAGAATTCAATCAAGAACAAGGGCACTAGCCTGAAGGACCGAAATACAATAGAAACCAAAGAAAAATGCACAACTATGATTAATGCTATTACAAGGTCACACAAAAAAAGAGTTGCTGACTGATTTTCTACTCATGACGATCTTGACAGGTTGTTTTTAATTTTTGCAAAAGCTTTTTGTTTTTGCTGGTGAATCATCAACAAAGGATCATAATTAGCAGACTGAGACTCGTCCTCAAAATAAAGATCTTGGAACACTTGCATCCTTCTACAACGCAAAAGCCATGAATCAATTTACAACAATCAAAACAAACCTAAATTCAGATTCAATCAACAATGAAAAGTAGAAGAAATATTCCATAAAACCTTTTGTAGCATCCAATATAAAACATCACTCAGATTTTATGCAAAACTAGTCAAACTAACATTCAACAATCATTATTTTGGTGTAAACTCATAGTCAGTTTGACAAGTTCTAGAAATTTGGATTTTGGTTCAAGAAGCTCATATCTTCATTACTCATGTGCTGAATCTCTTTAACTCGCAGAAGATAACGCCAATTTCCAGACTCTCCCACACTCCAATAAAACAACAGTATGGTAGGTAATAAAATTGGATGCGGTAAGAGAGTATTATCCATGTACACCATGTGCTCTTGCACTTGTCACACCCCAAAATTATAAAGTCTGAGATAATAAAAATTTATTATTCACAATTCAACTTAAGATTATATATGACAACAAGTGAAGAAGAAGTGTTAGTGTTAATTTGAGCAATATTATGTTTGAAAATGCCTCCTCCATAAAGTGGCTTCTTACGATACCCTAATAAATACAATTCATATATATATATATATATATATATATATATATATATATATATATATATATATATATATATATATATATATATATATATATAATACAATTCATATATGTGTTGAAAATCAAACTAAGGTACCTAGCTGCGACTAGAGCCATAGAATAAGCTACTAGTTATTTTGATTTCATTAAACTTCAGGAAATAGAACAAAACTTTAACAATAAATGTGAACAGTAGTTTGAAGTTCATTACGAAGGTTAATTTTGATGAGAAAAGTTAACAAACAAAATTTTTGCAATTTTACCAGCAATAATCTTCAAAGGTATGAAACGTTCATCTACAACAGATTGAAAATAATCTGGTGCCAAACTCTTCTTCATTATGAAAACATTCTAACTCTTTTTCACATAATAAAATTCATGCAAACCCTTTTATTTTTTTAATTCAAATTGCAATATATTTTTCTAACTTAAATGTTATTACCTCCAAATAAGTAATAGATTTTTATTTTTTTAAAATAAGTTTGTCTAAGAGTGTAACCAGTTTCTCCATTTCAGAATGTCAAGGAAATAAACACTTTAGTAGTTTTAACTATTGTTGATGCCATAGAAAACATGTATTGCACCATACAAGATATTTGTGAATGAAATATTATATAAATTTTCACAAAAATAGTTATCAACTATCACATATATTATTATGTTTATTGGTGGTAAAAACTGATAACATTGAAACATGCATGTGATTGGAGTTAAACTGTACCGGTTGTTGAAGCATGCATAGAGTTGTCAGAGTATAGCCACCACTTTCACAAAGATAATCAAGTTTATGGAGTTAAAATGCACCCTAATACTAGTCAAGAATAAATTGATAATAATATACTGAAAATACACAAGAATAAATTGATGATAATATACATATTTTAGTTTTAGTTGAATGTTTTTTTCTCTTTCAGTTTTTGTAAATATATACATTATTTTGTAACTTAGTTGAACATGGAGTGAAGTGCCTGAGTGGTGAATATGATGTGCAGCACCTAAAGTGTATTTGGTTTGAATCTTAGCTCAAAACAAAATAAAAAATTGAGAATTTTAATCACCTCTAATTACATGCCAAAGGATATTTTGTCAAAGAAAAAATAGACTCACTAATTTAATGAAATTAAAAAAAAAAATTTAATGGCATGTAGCGTCGGCTAGAGAGACGCTAAGAATTATTAAAGAAATAAAAAAACTTAAACTATTTTATGCTAGAGAATGTTCTTAGCGACGGATATGTCGTGTCTATATGGATAAATAAAAATAATTTTAAAATAGGAAGAATAATTAGCGTCGGCTACACCGTGTCTAAATGATCAACTTAAATATTTCTAATTATCTAAACAATAAAAGCCTTTAGCGTTGATTTATCGGACGCTACTTAGCGTCAGTGTCGTTGGCCGACGTTAAATCTGCAACCTGCGAAGCCACTTCATCCCTGCAACTTTAATCATGTAGTCCGAAGTGGACTTTATGGAATCAATGTCTCTACCCATATTAGAGTTAGAGTACCCCTACTAGAGTAAGGTCATCTTCTCCAAAATAAAGTATCACAAAAGTAGGACTACGAAGATACCTTAGAATCCATTTTTATAACATTCCAATGCTCTATACCTGGATTTGACAAAAATCTATTGATTGTACCAACAATATGTGTTATACTTAATCTTGTACACACCATTGCATACATCAAACTACCCATAGCAGACGAATAAGGAACAAGTTTCGTATCAAATATTTCTTCTTCACTTGAAGGACTTTGGTTAGAACTCAACTTTAAATGAGTAGCAAGAGGAGTGCTAACCATCTTAGAACTTTCCATTTGGAATCTTTGTAGAACTTTTTTGATATAATATTCTTGTGAAATCTAAAGTTTTTTCTCCTTTCTATCATGTGTGATTTTAATGCCAATAATTTATTTAGCTGCTCTCATGTATTTATGGCAAATGACTCACCTGCTTCTTTAACGATCAATGTTAGAAATGCTTTTCCTACAATTATCATATCATCAACATATAACAACGGGATAATGAAGTCGTCGTTAGAAAATTTTCTATAAAAGACAATGATTTGAAGTAGTCTTCGGTATCCTTAACCACGATATGACTCAAATATCTTGTATCATTGCCTTGGATCTTAATTCAACACATATAAACTCTTTCTCAATCTACTCATGTGATCTTCTTTGCCTTTAACTTGAAAATCATCGGGTTGTTACATGTAGATCTCTTATTCCAAATCACCATGAAAGAAAGTTGTTTTCACATCCATTTGCTCAACCTCTAAATGAAGAGTAGCAATCAAACTCAACACGGTTCTAATTGATGACATCTTTACAACAAGGTGAGAAAATATCATTAAAACAAACACCCTTTCTTTTACGGAAACCTTTCACCACTAATCTAGATTTATACCTTAGAGACTTAGTTACTCTCATGTTTAATTCTATAGATCCATTTGTTTTTCAAAGCCCTTTTCCTTTAGGCAACTTCACTAAATCATAAGTGTGACTATCATGCAATGATTCCGTGTCATCATGCATTTCATCCAATCACTTTTGATTTCATCACTTTCCATGGCCTCTTGAAAATACTTAGGTTCACCCTCATCAGTAAAGGTCACATACTCATCAAAATTTTACCTTGTAGAAGGTTGTCTTTATCTATTAGACCTCCTAAGTTGAACTTGAGATGATTTTGGAGATTCACTGAGATTCTCACCATATGGCATATCATTTTCCCCGTCATCATCATTTGTTGAAATATTCACCACATCTCCAAGTTATTGATCATCAACATAATCATATGGCTCACCATTCGGATCATAACCACCAATAGCATATAGATTATTATCAGGTTACTGAACTAGATCAATATTAGACAAACTGATATTTTTCTTGGGTGTATTCTTCCCTACCTTATCATTGTCTTCAATAGTTTGGTCTTCCATGAATACTACATTGCAGCTTTGGATAAGCTTCTTTCCTACAAAATTATACAACATGTAACCTAACTCATCTGGACCGTAGTCGACGAATATGCATAGTTTTGAACTTGAGTCCAAGTTGGATATGTCATCCTTTGGAATATGCACAAAAGCCTTACAACAAAATACTCTCAAATGATCATACTTGAAATTATTTCCAAACCAATTTTTTTCTAGAACATCACTATTTAAATCAACAGTAGGAGTGAGATTAAGAACATGCATCACCGTGTAAAGTGACGCACCCCAATAATTATTTGGTAACTTAGCTTCAAAGAGCATATAACTTACTCTCTCAATTAGTATTTAATTCACCCTCTCTACTAAACCATTCAATTTAGGAGTTTTAGGAGGAGTATTTTAATGTGCAATACCATGTTGCTTGTAATAGGTGTCAAATGATTCACAATACTCACCACTATTATCAGAAAGAATGCTGAACAGCATCTTACATGTTTTCCTCCCAACCAAATCATGGAATTCTTTGAACTTATCCAAAACTTGGTATTTTGTCTTTAAAGCATAAACCCATAGTTTCCTGGAAAAATCATCAATAAAGGTAACAAAATAAAGTGCACCACTAAAGAAATTTACCTTTAATGAACCACAAACATCATAATGTACCAGTTGAAGAAACTTTGACTTTCTTGAGGGAGGATGTATCTTGAAAGATACTCTAGTCTGTTTACCATCCATTCAATGAGAACACTTCTCCAAATCTACATTCTTTGATCTAGGGAGAGCATCATTTTTGGCCTTAGCATTCAGCATGTTTTCACTAATATGACTATGTCTTCGGTGTCATAAAGATGATTCCATGTCGATAATACTCACATTGTCCCTAGCAACCAAAGCTTTTGTCCAATACAATTTAGAAAGCTTCCCCCTCTAGCCATAATCAAGTTACCTTTGTTGAGTTTCCACTTTACAGAACCAAAGTTATTTTCATAACTACAATCATCAAACATATGCACATAGATCAAAGCGGGCGTATAGAGCATGTTTGACACCTCTAAGAAATAATTTCATTCCCATGTTGTTTTGCAAGCAAACATCACCAACATCAATTACAAAATCATTACCCGTCTTCAACACTCCAATGTCACCAAAAATATAAGATGTCAAGAAATCCTTCCTTGTTGTAACCTTCAATGTAGCTCCACTTTCAACTATCCACATGTTCTTGTCTGATACAATATTAACAGACTCATGATCATGGAGAATAACAAGATCATCACTAGTAGCAGTATTAACACAATAATCATCGTGATCTTCATAATCTCTTTGTGACAATAATGACACTTCAAATTCTTGTATTGTGGCTTGGACTTGCTTCTGCTATTCTCTCTACCACCCTTCGGTTCATTTTGTAACTTATCATCATATTTTCAATGACAATTACTTTGGGTTGAGATGAAGAACCATGTGTCTTCCTTCTCATCTCCTCATTAAAATACCACCCTTAGCGTTTCTAAAGAAACAACACCTCTATGAGCAAAACATATGAAAGAAACCCAAAACGTCTCCCGAGACTTTGATAAAGATAACAACAGAAAATAGTCCCAAAATTTCATCATCAAATTTAATACTCATTTCTGACATGTGATCAAGGAGCCCTTGAAATTCAGTCAAGTGATCTGAAATAGAAGTCACCTTCTTATACTTCAAACTTATGAAGTTATTCAACAAGAATAATTTATTATTCCTTGATTTGGAGGCATACAAGGACTATATCATCTCCCACAGAGTTTTTTTATGTGTATCATTAGCAATATTATTATAAACATTATCTTCTACATATTGTTGTACAAAACCACATACATGTTAATGTTCAAACTCCCATTCTTCATCAGACACAAAAACTGGATTTGCAGAACAAAAAATTGATAAATGCAATTTCATCATAAACATTAATTATTTCATCTTACCCATCCATAAATGGTAATTAGAACCATTCAACAATATCATCTCCAACTTTGTATTTGACTTCATCATTCAAATAAGTAAAATCCTTAACCAATAGCTCTGATCCCACTCTGGTGGAAAACTAATACATAATAACATAATAATGTGCAGTGGATATAAAAATAACAATACTTGTAGGAACCTTTAGTATCAACAAAAAATGTAAGACGGAAAATCGAACAAATAAATGCACAAAAGAACAATGATATTTTAACGGGGAAAACCCTTCAATACGATAGTAAAAACCACAAGCTGTCTAGACCAAATAAATAACTCCACTATAATAAAATAAGGGTACAATATAGTCTTAAAGTGATTCATAAGCTAGTGTTAACACGCGCAAATCACAAAGCAAACTAGCTTACAAATAAGAATCAAAAAGTGAAAAATTATCCAAATTTGCACTTGGCGAAACAAATATCTTTCATCTCAGGCCCTATTTTGAAGATCCAAATGGTCAAAAGATAGATACATGTGTACAAATTTTCCTCCAAATTTGAGCTCTATTCGACAGCTAAATAATCCGGAATTGTCGATTTATTGAGACTGGTTGAAGAAAAACTAGAATAAGTTTCTCACATATTTTCTCTCTTTTGAATTCTTATTTTCTCTCTATTTCTCTCAACTAAAGATTCAGACTCTCCACTTAAATAAGTGGAGACAAATAGGTTATTCATATTTAGGTATTTCTCTACATAGGAAGGTATATCAAACCCAACATGACAAACATAATTAATAAATGTCACGTTTGAAATGTGTTTGTATCATATTATTTGTAATGTTATATTCCCCTGTTTTTTTATTAGTTGCTTTGGAGAAAAAAATTTATATTATCATCTCTTATTTTAATTATTTAAATTTATCTTTCTTGTGCCATTAATGAAGATCCATATTGAGGATTTTCCAGAGAGATATGTGTTCTCTTTTCTCTAGAAAACCTCCCTCCAAACCTTTAGAATTTGGTGGTGGATGCCTCTCACCTTCATGGTGTCTTCCATCTACCACCCTTATGGTGGTCATCCCCCACCCCTTATTTAAAGGGAAATACTTCTTTCATCCAACCTCACTGTCATGCTTCCATTGGAACTAGCTCCCTCATCGTATATACCCTTTTTCCACAGTGAACCAATATCAAACCGCTTCTTTTTCTGTTGATCCTACCACCACCAGAGCTACCACAACTAGGAGATAGAAAGATTGTAAAAGTTTGTTCTCAACTTCTCAAACTTAACAATAGTGTGTGAATGTCTCTTCCTTATTTCTGATCCCACATCCTTGATGTTGGCTACATTTCGTTTACCCAGAAGCCGTTGTGGATTTACAATAGGTTGTAATTTATTTCTCTTTCAGATTCATCCATTTTTGTTTTTGTGTTGTCTATTTTATGTTGTTGTCTTTTGAGATTTAAGTCTACACTCTTGGTGCTTGATAAAAAACTTCAAATGATTTTTGTGTGTTGGAGCAACATTATATCTAGTAATAAATTAAGTTTTGAGCATTCCATTAAAATTGACAATTTTGAGATCAAAGGCAGTAAAAATGCACAGACAGAAGTTAAAGAAATCATCCTTAATTGAATTTGGAAAAATTCTAGATTCTCATTCTTATATTTCCACTAATGGTGCTCTTAAGAGAGTTGATGAATGGATGGATGGATGATATGTTGTTGTTTTCGGTTTGATTTGTCTTTTTAGCTTGTGTTTAATCTATGTGTAACATGTTTTATATTTATGAAATTTTTTGTAGTAGAGATGATTATAGACTATGGATTGATTAATGTCATATGTCATATGTCACTTGATAGTTGTAATGCCTTCTGGATTTTCACTTAATGAAATGTTGTTTTCTATCCCAAAAAACTGAAAAACAATATTGTAAAGTCCTTCATAATTTATCATTCTTCATATAATAGGTCATCTCGAGAAAAAACTTCCACATTGAATCAAAGACTTACTTAAAATTCAAAAACTCACTCAAATAAGTGAAAAGATATCATATATTCGTCCAAAATCTTAACTCATTTATAAAATATTTCATCTCCATTTTTCCAATCAATGTGAAGCTTACATTGCTCGCACTTCTTTCAAAACACATTATTGTTAAAAAAAATGAAGTATTGTGTTAATAAGGCTACTAAATAATTACTAATAATTTATTATAAAAATTAATAATACTCAACAATTTTGCCAGAGGCTCGTGTTATAAGGACATTGGTTAAATGGAGTCGATAAAGGAGAGTTTAACAAATATACCACTTTCCCTTCTTCTTTATTACTTAAGAAATAACATAAGAGCACTTGATAGATATTCACATTTATTTATTTTTGTGTTTTTAATTGAATATTCTCATTTACGTTCTTAAGCCACGCTTAATATAAGACAAAGGGCAAGGTAATAGTAGCCCTTATAGTGGTGTCGAGCATAAGTTAAGGGGTGGAAGGAATAATTCTCATCATTTTTCCCTAAAAGCCTAACGTACTCGTAAAGGCACAACTTCTGTAAGTCTTGTAGACGTTTATTTTTGCATATTGAGCTTATTTATTCGTATTCTGCTTTAATTTAACCTAGCAAAAGATAAACAGTTATAGGGTCACCTATGCGTGACTCTCACTTTTTACTGTTTATTTATTCTTTTATTGTGATTCTTAACTTCTTTATCACCCTCCCTCTTTCTCATTCTACTGTGAGAAATCACTACCTCTCTGTCTGGAGTTACCCTTTTTTGGGATTTTTAAAAATCAAAAGAACAGTGCTAATACGTGCCACAAAATACTACTAATAATAACAATATTTTGGCACTTATCAACTCTCCCCAACTTAATATATTGTTTATACTCAAACAAAGATATCTCCAACCTAAAGAAACAAAAGCAAACGCCAAGAAATCAAGAATTAACAAGTTTCGAAAACAAAAAACAAATGTATTGTTCAAAAACAAAAGTACAAACAAGTTAATGTTTACCACTGTACTACAACGACAACATGAAAATGAAACAAATCCTAAATAAAAAACATATATCAAAAATTATAATACAATACAAACTCAATCATGAAACAACCTAGCCAAAACTTTATCAATGGATGAAAAACACAAACATGAGGGACTTGACTCTCACTCAACATTCTTGCTAACAAAAGATTAAATTATGCATTCATCATAAAAACTCGTATTAAAAACATAAAATCAAGAATCACGAGGTCTTTCAAGGATTGTAATGTGGCTTGGGTAACAAGAAATTATAATATCTAAAGTCAATGAAACAAAATTGCCTAATCCTATGAGAGCAATCACTTCTCACACTTTCAAGCAATCAAAAGTTATACAACAATTTCTTTGTACACAAAATTACAACCTTGATCTTATTCAATTTTTTTATTTTCTTTTTCTTCTTCTCTTTTTTTTCTTTTCTTTTTCACATTTTTTCCTTTTTCTTTTTCAACCACTTTATTATCCAACATCTAAAAACCTACTTATAAGCAATAAATCACTGCTCTCCCCAACTTGAACACAACCACACATAGTGATATGAATGCTCTCATTTTTTAAGGCAAGGAAAAATCCCAACCACAATATATGATTGAGAGTTCAAGTAAAAAAGAAACATTAGAATCCATGATGAACTACCTACTCATGCACAAGTTCATAGTTTAACACCAAGATGGATCCATATAAAGAGGCTCAAAGGGGTTAACAAATAGTCGTTCACTCACAAGTTAAGTTACTTTTGGTTAGGTGGTTATGCTCAATAGCAAACAAAATGTCTTAATTCTTTCATACAATCAAAACAAATAAAAGATTAAACATAGTAAAACCTAATTATAACAAGAATGTTAGTATCGTGTACATATAGTGAACAATGGAAAGCTTACTCAAATTTGGGGTAAGATCTAAATTGATTCAATCAAGAATGGGTAATGCAAAAGATTGAATGACATGGTAATTGTACGAATTACAAGTTTCATAATCATGATATGTTATACAGAGAATTAAACATGTGCCTTAGCAATGTACCAATTTTTCAAGACTATCATTACCACACACTTTTGCATGTTGAAACAATTACTTCGTGCTTTTTCAAACTATTAGACCAATAATTGAAGACAAATGACAAACCAAAATATTAGAAATTAACACTACTATTTACTACTCTAAATAGCCTTGGTGAAAGTGGGTAAAAGGGATGAGTGGAAATAATTTACAATGGCACAAGATCAGGGTTCGCTTAGCCCACGAGTTAACGCAGCAGGAAAAAAGTGTGCATAGCAGCATACGCATCATGAGCATGTCTGTGCTGAACATCCACTATCACCTACACTAACTCAACTACATAAATATAAAGCTATAAAAAATATATAAATAAAATGTTTGGTTGTCTCCCAACAAACGTTTGTTTTACTTCATTAGCTCGGCGCCTTTATTTAGCTTGGCTAGTTATTGCTCATGGTTTCATTGCCCCTACAACAACAATTACGCCTAACCAAACTTGAACAAACGTTATATAAAATAAATAAATATATAATATAGCTAAATGTACAAATGTATCAATATAAACAAGTATATGTATATGGACAAATATACAAAAGTATGAATATAAACAAGTATCTATATCTATATATACATTATAGACATTATGCACAAAACTCAAAAATACAGAAACTCTTGCAATGCGACTCAATATCTAAACACCAGTCTTTGGCAACGGCGTCATTTTGTTGTTGCGATAAAGCAACAAACACAAATAAGTATTTTAAATTTTGTTTTATCATCTCACATGGATTAGTGCGAGGGAAAGAATGTCGTTCAACAGTCTCTACATTTCTAAGCATGGTTTTGAATAGTTTAAAATGTAAAGTCCAAAAAGTAAATTAAATGAACAAGAAAATAAATACATTCTTTGGAGATAAGAGAACTCGTCGGGATTAAATTTCATCTACCTGTCAAATAATTAAACATATTGATCAGTTGTACTCAACCTAAATCACTTGGCAATATCATTATATATCACCCGCAACACGGGTTATGTCTAACCCAAAGTTGAGAGAACAATTGTATTGTCTCAACAATAATGTCTCGTGCAACTAAACATCACAGAATATTAAGAATCGATACCCACTGTGAATATTAGATCTAAATGTATTCCTAGAGTCTAAAACCTAATAGATGTTCATCCTAGTTTCGGATCTGAAGAATATATGTCTGTAGCAACTCAAACCCAAACATGAAGCAAACAAACAAAGATAACACCGATAAATATTTGTAAAAGAGATTTTATAGAGAATCGTGATCAATTCATAAAATCAGAGTAAGCTTACACACAAACCCCAACAATAAAGGGTACAAAGAGAAGAATGTTTGTGATGGAGTTGGGAGCAAAAAAATCCCCAAAACCATAACCTAAAAAATCTGAACAAATGAATATTTAGTGGCTAAAAATCGTAGATCTTGCTTATCTTGCTCGGAACGCACTAAGCATGTTGCCACTTATTTCCTAAATCTCCTTAACATGCATTAAGCACCCTTATAGCAGGTTTAACACGTAAATCTTTGTCCAAAATTTCTTGAGCGCGCTACGATCGTGCTTAGCCCGACCTGGGACTTGTTATTTTCTTTCCAAAAATGCATCTTGAAGCTTTATTTGGTCTTTGATTCCTAATGCTTCAACCATGTAAATTCCTACAAAAATAATATAAAAATAATCAATCGATACAATATTTACACGAATAACTATTAAGTTATAATTTACATAAAAGTTTGGGTCTTAACATAAAAACCAAAAGAACAGAGTTAATAAGTGCCATAAAATACTACTAATAATAACGAAACTATGGAAGTTGGCACTAGCTCCCTCATTGTATGTCCCATTTCTCCACCGTGAACCAATATCAAACTGTTTCTCTCTCTGTTGATCGTACTGACGCCAGAGCCACCACCACTAGAAGATGGAGAGCTTGTTAAGGTTGTTCTCAGTATCTCAAACTTAAAAAATATTGTGTGAATCTTTCTTCATTGTTTTTGTTCCCTCACCCTTGATGTTGGCTACATTTCGCTCACCCCTGAAGTCGTCGTGGATTTACTGCAAGTTACAATTTATTTCTCTTTTAGATCTCTCAATTTCTATTTTTGTTGTTGTTTATTTTATGTTGTTTATTTTATATTGTTTATTTTATGTTGTTGTTTTTGGGATTTAAGTCTACACTCTTGATGTTTGATAAAAAAAACTTCAAAGGATTTTTGTGTCTTGAAGCAACATTATCTCTAGTCATCAATTAAGTTTTGAGCATTCCATTAAAATGAACAATCTTGAGATCAAAGACAGACGAAATATGCAGACACAAGTCAAAGATATCGTCCTTAATTGAATTTGGAAAAATACTATGGATTCTCGTTTTTATATTATCACTAATGGCGTTCTTAAGAGAGTTGATGGATGGATGAATGGATGATATGTTGGTGTTTCTGATTTGATTGTATCTTCTTAGTTTGTGTTCAATATATGTGAATATCTTTTATATTTATGCAATTTTTACTAGCAGAGATTATTCAAGACTATGAATGGAGTAATGTTCTATGGCATATGTCTCTAGATAGTTGTAATGCCTTTTGACATTTCACTTAATGAAATTGTGTTTTCTATCTTAAAATGAAAAACAATATTGTAAAATATTTCATAATTTCTTATTCTCATCTTAATACGTGTAAAAAATCTAAAATGACTTATGAAAAACAGAGGAAATAATATTGAATAATTGGTAGTTATATTTTCCAATAATATACTACTACAATAGGTCATCATGAAAAAAAAAACATTCACATTGAATCAAAGACTTACTTAAGAATTAAAAAAAATCATTCAAATAAGTGAGAAAGATGTCATATATTCATCCAAAATCTTAACTCACTTATAAAATATGTCATTTTCGTTTTTCCAATCAATATTAATCTTACACCACTCACACTTCTTCCAAAACACATTAATGTAAAAAAAAAAAACTAAAAAAAAAACTGGTTAAATGGATTCGATAAAGGAGACTTTAACAAATATACCATCTTCCCTTCTTTTTATTACTTAAACAATAACATAAGAGCACTTGATAGATATTCAAGTTTATTTTTCTTACTTTTTTTAATTGAATATTCTCATTTATGTAAATCTTCCTTAAACCATACCTTTTTTTAATTGAATATTCTCATTTATGTAAATCTTCCTTAAACCATACCTTTTTTAATTGAATATTCTCATTTATGTAAATCTTTCTTAAACTACACTTAATATAAGACAAAGGGGCAAGTTCATACTAGGAGTAAGGGATTAGCCTGAAATATTATTTTATCATTGAATAACAATTAAAACTAGCTAAGCTATTTCATTAACTTTTACTTTTAGCAACAAACTTAACCAACACATTCAAAGGAAATTAAATATCTGCTACTCAGTTCAATACCAATCAAATACATCAAAAGAAATTAAATCTAATGTGAATGCTCCAATTGCATTCGGAGTATTATTATTCGATTATAAAATTTCAAAATTTGCATCCCTCTATATAAATTCAGAAGTCATGGAAAAGCATAAGAGCATCATCAAGTTTCATCAGTGATGATCCCAAGAGTAATAAAACATTTTGCAGCCGTTTGTATTTCTTCAGCAGTGCCACAGACTCGTTAATCTTGGCCTTAGGAGTATTTATAATCTGTAACAAGCAGCAATGATATTAATTTGTGTAGCATAACAGAGCTCAAATTCAGGAACTGTCGTCAATACATTGAATATAAGCATAGCATCATGTTGTATAATATGGTGATACCGTCAAATAACAAAATGGTAAACATTTTGCTTTTGAGGATTAAGAAAAGTCGATTTCAAGATTTTCTGATGGACATTATTGCAGCAAAAATCCATGGAAACAGAAGCTCTAAATAGAAGCTAGGATTATATTTATAAATATCAACATTTACTAACCTCTTCTTCCTTTTCTTGCTCAAAAGCCATTCTTAGTTTCAAATTTAAGGCACCGTGGTACATCTCGTCCAGAACATGTTCCCAAAGCAGAGGCTGATTAACTTTCCACATTAAAATCGATACTGGCTTAGTATTTGCTCCGGTGACAGATAATTTCTGCAAGGAAGATTAAATTATGGAACGACTAAATATTAGAGTTTGTAAATATTAAAAAGGATAATCGGTCACCTCCATATGCAAGTAGTTTTCTTTCCATAATTGATACAGTAACTTTGGAGCTTTATTTTTTTCTACAAGAGTAGCATCTGCAAGCTACATAGAAAATAGAAGGATTGAAAAGCCAGATAAGTAATATAGTATAATAATATTAAAATTTTAGTTGTTTTCAGTTTAGAAAGAAACTGACAAATTTATAATCACTAACATACAATACCAATATAGTAATCCGTATAATTTATTTTTTTGGCACATGTAGCATCATGGAAGAGTTTAATGTACATGATGTTAATACACATCAGATTCTAAAAGCTATTGTAAATGAGGTTATATGTGCTTTAACAGAAGTAAAAACAGGAAATAGAAAGAGGAAAGCTATCCCAAATCAAATCAAATTTTCACATTTATGAAATATATCCTAAATATATTACTCTAATAGTTCGGTCTTCAGAATCTAAGCGGTTACGGAAGCTAACAATAACCCAGATGTAACAAGTTAACTAAACTAGAATCTCAAACTTTATGTTTATTTTCAATAAAGTCCCCTTTGTTTATTGGCAAAATTTATGTTTGACAATTTCATCAAGACTTTATCACCTTATCTGTCGGGCAAAACTGATTTTCCTTTGATAGATGCCTGAACATTCGGTAGGCATCCCTATCATACCTTTTTAGCACAATTGACTCAACCTGCAACATAGCAAAAGCACAGTTCTTCATGAGTAAATCATGAATATGCATGTGTGTGTGAGAGAGATATTTATAACCATAACGGTAAAAAAAAAACCTCTTCATTTCGAGCCCATCGAATAATGTACTTTAAATCTGGAAAAGAAAAGAAAGAAGTTAAGAATAACAACATATCAAAGGAACCATAAATAGGTTAGAAATTGTTTTGCATAACTAACTAAATATAACGGTAGGTGTATATTTTATGCCACAAAATACTAGCATAGTATAACATGGTAAAGAGATATTGGTGTACCAACAATATATTCATATAACATCTGATTTGAACAGCCCAACTGAACAAGAGAAGCTCTAACACGTTCTATGGTCATTGTTCGGCCATTTTCAGTCTTAATCACCTCTGAGAAAATAGCATCCAGCGGTAAGGGAACTGAAACATAGGAGAAGATAGTGTAAGCCCCCTGAGAGTACAATGAGATACTAATGGTGGAGATCTTATTTGTTAAGAGGATAAAACAGAAAACAAAAACAAAAAACAAAAAACAAATCTATACTAAGGAAACCAAATTTACAAGGATGTATGCCTTACACTAAATAGAAGCCAAATACCCAATTTAAATCTTTGAAATGCAAAATAGGTAAAAGCTTAAAAGCAATCAGAGTATGTCATGGCTCATGCAATCATCAGATCATCATAAGTTATATAATTTTAAAAAGTAATTATTATCTACATATGTATCGGCCAATAGACATGAATATTAACATCATAAATTTCCAGAATTCGTGAAGCGGAATCTAGATCACCTGATTTTTCTATTTTCACTTCTTTATCTTTAGTTCTTGTTGCCTTCAATATTGCACTTAAGACAATAGCAGCTCCATCGTCTATCCGTACTCTTACATTCTCAATCAGTGCCTGGAAAATGAACATAATGTTTAGAGTGCATTATTCAAATAATGAGAACCAGCAGAAAGCAAACAATTCCATCTAACTAATACAAGCACGATATCCATGAGAATACTATAATATTCTACATCTAATATTAAAAGGAAAACCAACATTACAGAAATTATAACACATACCCTGTTGCCACAGTTAATATTTAAGATAAAATAAAGTAGCATCAACTAGTAAAAGTGATAAATGCTAAGCTGCTTTTTGCAAAGCATTACAAAATGAACCTTTTAAAGAATCCCACATTAGTTAAGATATGGCTTGAAGTCAAGATATGTTTATAAGTAGGGGCAACCCTGCCTTAAGCCTGTTCTATAATGTTGATCCCGGCTTAACCATAATTTTAAGATAACCAATTATGTGAATGCACACGAACCAATTGATATCATTCCTTAGCTGATTTTGTAAAAAACATTATGTTTGCAAGTTTCTACACTTTACAGATAAAGGCAACATGAATCAGATCATAGCTAGCTGATTTCAAAGACGGACATTGAAATTAGGCCTAGAAGCATTGTGAACTCAAAATTGAGTGAGGCTTATGCTAGGGTACATCAAATGCAATCAGTACCTAACTTAGGTGATTCCTAGGCAGTCAATCCCGAAATGGGGACAGCTGGATAGCTATTATTTGAAAATTTATTTTTATCTAAATAATTTATGCATGATTTATACTATATAATCCAAATAATTTTATACTAAATATGTTCAAGTAATTATTTGACTACTGGTAAATATTATTATTAATATTTTTTCTTTCATTTTTATTCTTTTTTTACTAAATAATTATATTTTTATTTGATTATGTTACTTTATTATATTATTATTTATTTATTATTTAAACTCACTTTATTTTCTTTCCGATAGGGAGAAAAACTATTAATGTCACGTGTTAGCAGCAGCCAGTGGTTTGCATTGCACCTGACATTACCATAGCATCCAGAGGCAGCTCTGCTCTGTCGCAATTGAACCACTATAGGCCTCATTGACTGCCTAGGATGATTCTTGCTGTCTATATCCAGATTTTTTTTGGTACAAGTTTATATCCAGATTGTTATTGTATTGTTACTTAACCTGACTTGATAAAATAATTCAAGACCAAAGTCTGACTTGTTACATGTCATAGGTTTCTTTTTTGGTCTAGTTATGGCCTTCTTAAAAAAATCTTGTTATGACATGTTTGTCTGTTTAAAGGTCTATCTGACTGACGCTTAAATAGACTAACAAGCTAATAGGTTACTGAGACTAAGATCTATACTGAGATTTAACAAGACATTTTAGAGATTATGACTCTATGAGATCCTATTTCAATTTCGTTTTATAATAATATTTAAATATGTCAAAATTAATGTAAGCTAATATGCGTAAAGTAATGAAAAGGTTTTAACACCGTACATGATAGAATTGGTAGTTGCGCTGTTCATTTCAGTTATAACTAATTTTCATTGATTGAACTTTTGTTAGTTACAAAGAGAGAGCAACTGGTTGCATTTATAGTAGAAACCAGTTGACCTGCTGTTTCCGGAGAGATACATCCCAAGCTGACACTGTGAGTCTTGGCAGTTATAATATTTCTTAACTTGATAACCTAGCATACCTCTAATAGTACAAAATCTAATATATCTAATTTAATAATAACAATAGTAATATAAAAATATTATTTATATTTACTTAAGTAGGTTGGACCGATAGGCTTAAAAGACATTTTTGTGGCCTGAAGTCTGACATTTTTAGCTAAATAGGCTTCTAGAGAAGTCTAAGCCTTGTCTCTTCCATAAAAATAAAAATAAAACATCTAGCTTGGCATGGGATTGAAGTAGGCTAGACCATATGCCCCGTCGCTCGGCTTGGTCTATTACCATCCTACTTGTAAAGTCTTGCATTTATAAAGTCTAAGAGTGGAATTAAATTCGATCAGGCTTCTTCACATAAACCATTTTTATTTTCAACTCACAACATTGAACTATATTAGCAGGCTTCTTCACATAAACCATTTGTATTTTCAATTCACAACATTTAACGATATTGGCAGCCCTCTCTCAGCTTGTTGAATTATTTTAAGTTTTTTTTTACAAAAAGGGAAAACAGAAATCACAAGAAAAACTAAATCTGGGGGGTAGCAATGGCATGTAGTTCAAATAGGAAATTATAGTAAAACAAACCTTATCCCTGAGATGACGTATGAACTCCTCAAAATTTGCACGCCAAAGAATCAAGTCCTCTTTTGCTGCACCAAATTTTGTATCCACGTTTAAAATATCATATCACTACCAAAATAACAAGTCCACTCAGTTCTCACACAAGAAGACAATAGTCTTACCATTATTTTCTGCAGCACTTGTATCAGCTGGATTTGTTTCTCCATCACTATTACATCCTATATCTGCATTGAGTGAAAATCTAATCATATCCCCACGCACAGCAGCTTCTATAACACGTTGTTCTGTTGTTTTTGGTGCTTGGAAATTCTATAGGTCACAAATGATGAAACCGAACAGCATCAGCAAACATCATATTCAGATTATAAGAGTGAACTGAACACAATATAGTGGCGTTGTCAATCAAAATGAGAATTACTAGATATTCATTTCTCAAAAGTTAAAATAAAAATAAGCAAAGATAATGAATCTCCCAAAACAACATACCATAAAAGAACATAATAGAGAAAAGAGACAAAATCAATCCAACAAAGCTTTATGATTTCTCAACATAGCTGTTAGTGACTAAAACCCCATTAGAAAGGCCCAGTGCTTTATACAAATTAGATGCCAAATGTCTGGTTTTATCCCAAATCATTTTGATCAAGGACAATCCAACTGCTTATAGAAATTGAGACAAGTATACAATTACCTGGGCCCCCTTAGCCCCACGCTTCTTAGTAACAGTTTCTCCTTCAATTACCCTAGCCTCAGGGAGAGGGCATCGCTCAACAAATCGAGCCATTAGAAGTTTAAGAAGGCTCTCTCGTACAGCAGCTGCAACCGCCGGATTTTCTGAAAGTAAAAACACGCGACTTTGAGATTAACAGATTGAGAGAATTTACTATTTTGTGACATATAGTTAATCTAAAGAAATTTGAATTACAATACTCTCGGCATATAAATATGAGCCAAGTAAAACACATACCTTTTCCTTGACTTTCTCTGTCAACCATTTGTTTCATGTTAAGTCTACCATCGCGAAGCAAACCCTCGAAAATTTTCGCACACTGCAAAACAAGTGGAAAAAAAATCCTTTCAGCATTTTAAGCCTTGAGTCAAAAAGCTTCAAATAGAACCAAGGATCAAACCAACTTTGTCATCAAGCTCCCCCGACACTATCTCCATGAATTTCGGAAATCTCAGTCGATGGAGTATGTTATCAAACAATGCCATGTATTGTGTCTTAACTCTCGACCCACCTTCATCACCACCTGCATTTACATTTATCGAGAAAAATCATCACCGCATCACTTCATCATCCACTAATAGAGCATAATTTAATAGCAAATACACATAATTTAATAACACCGACACCTCTGAAAAAGGTGCATCTGTTGTTTGTGCCAGTGTTCGAGTCTGAAACCGACACCACGCTTGTGATTACTTAATTTATTCATTTTTATAAATAAAAAAATCAGTGTCAACATGTAGTGTCGGTATTTCCGGTAGTGTCGGTATTTCCGGTGACCGTGCTTCATAGACCATAACACTGATACCATTACCTTCAGCAACAAAAGCCTGGACACAATTATGTTGAACCAACACAAGCAACGAATTCTTAACATGCTCCGGGGAAAGTTCCGTGTAGCGAATAACCAGGTCCAAAGTGAGAGCGCCATGGTTAAGTAGATTTTCGCAAACATTCTGAAACACAAAAATTGAACAATATTAAAAATCAGCGATAAAGGAGAAGAAGAGACGGAGAGAAAGGGTTAGAGAGTGATACAGCGACGATTTTGCCGAAGTGGTTGGTGATGAGGTAGACGGCGAACTTGATTCCCCACTTCGGAGCCATTTCGTTGGGAGAGAAACGGCGTTGAGGAGATTGAAGAGAGAAAGGCGCGGGAAGGGGTTTAGGGCTTTTGAGTTCTGTGATGCTTTTTGGGTGGTTATTTTGTTAACCTAGAAGTGCGTTTTGTGCTTTTCTTCAGTAGTTGAGTGGTTACGATTTTGGCCGCAGCTTAATTGATCGCCAGTTCGATTCTTGAATATGCCACTAGATTGTTGGCCTCTATCTTAGAATTGAAAATTATAATCTATTATATCTATTATTATAAATCTATAAAAATGAAAGTACCTCGATTTTACCACTAACCTCCATCTGATCAACCATATGGGAAATCCCAAACCTGTTTATTGCCCCATGCCAATTCATTATTCTTCTCTTCATCAAAATTCAAATTCTAATGGAACACCAAAAGTCCTTCAATGCTTCCCCACTGTGTAGTTATGTATAATCTCAATTGCTTCACATCTCCCAGTCGTTTTCATTCAAAGGTATTATACAATCTAACCATTTCTGCTTTGCAATTCTGGTTTTGTTATAACAGCAGTGGAAATTATAGTTAATGGTTGTTGGGAAGGATCCAAAAGATTTGCAGCAGAAGATCAATGACGGTGATGTTGAAATCCCTAAAGATTGATTTTTTTAAACTCTATTGAAGAAGAAGAAAAACAACGCAGAAAGAAACAATGGATTCAAATGGTTCGGGTCGGGTCATACCTGGACCCACAAATCCAATGGTAACACCTCTTCTCACGGAGCACTATCAATTCACAATGGCTTACGCTTACTGGAAAGCTGGTAAACATCAAGAACTCTGCGTAAGTCATCATTATTATTATCCAAATAATTCTTCATTATTATTCAATTCTTTTGTTACGTGATAATAATGTTTTTCTTTTCGAGTTTGATTTGTATTTTCGTAAGAGTCCGTTTGGAGGAGAGTATACAATCTTATTGGTTTGGAAGAATGTGTGAGGTTTATTTCTAATTACAAGATATCTCGGGATCGATTCATTTTATTAAGAATAATTTGCCTCATTCATGTGAGGTAAATATATAATCATAATCAATCAATTGCTACATTTACAAGCTTTATCAAATAAGTGTTTATCTTTTAAGTTATTTCTGTTACAAAAGATTAAATAAGTCGTTATGTTTTGAATGTGGTAATTATATTGATTAAATTTAAATGATAGGATGGTTTCTTTGACTATCTTAGAGGAATCGACTATTCCGATGTTGAAGTGTATGTTATTGCCGGAGGAACTGTTGTTTTCCTAAGGTTCGATGAGAATTGAAGGTCGATTGTGAGTACTTGCTTCCTACCATTCAATACTCTCTTTTGTTTCTCTCGAAAATTAATGTTTCTATTGTTCAGGTTGTTCAATTGCTGGAAACACCTTTTGTTAATCTAATTAACTTTGCTTCATTAGTAGCTACTAATGCTGCAAGGCACCGTTTTGTTGCGGAGAAATCTAAAACTTTGCTCGAGTTTGGACTACGAAGGGATCAGATTCATTTTATTAAGAATAATTTGCCTCATTCATGTGAGGTAAATATATAATCATAATCTGAATCAATTGCTTCTGTTTACAAGCTTTATCAAATAAGTGCTTATGTTTTAAGTTATTTCTGTTACAAAAGATTAAATAAGTCGTTATGTTTTGAATGTGGTAATTATATTGATTAAATTTAAATGATAGGATGGTTTCTTTGACTATCTTATAGGAATCGATCGTTAGATGTTGAAGTGTATGCTATTCGGAAGGCTGTTGTTTTCCTAAGTCGCCATCGATGAGAATTGAAGGTCCGATTGCGGTGAGTACTTGCTTCCTACCATTCAATACTCTCTTTTGTTTCTCTCGAAAATTGATGTTTCTATTGTCGGGTTGTTCAATTCTGGAAACACCTTTTGTTATTCTAATTAACTTTGCTTCATTAGTAGCTACTAATGCTGCAAGGCACCGTTTTGTTGCGGGGAAATCTAAAACTTTGCTTGAGTTTGGACTACGAAGGGATCAGATTCATTTTATTAAGAATAATTTGCCTCATTCATGTGAGGTAAATATATAATCATAATCTGAATCAATTGCTTCTGTTTACAAGCTTTATCAAATAAGTGCTTATGTTTTAAGTTATTTCTGTTACAAAAGACTAAATAAGTCGTTATGTTTTGAATGTGGTAATTATATTGATTAAATTTAAATGATAGGATGGTTTCTTTGACTATCTTAGAGGAATCGACTGTTCCGATGTTGAAGTGTATGCTATTGCCAAAGGAACTGTTTTTCCTAAGGTGTCGATGAGAATTGAAGGTCCGTTGCGTGAGTACTTGCTTCCTACCATTCAATACTCTCTTTTGTTTCTCTCGAAAATTGATGTTTCTATTGTTCAGGTTGTTCAATTGCTGAAAACACCTTTTGTTAATCTAATTAACTTTGCTTCATTAGTAGCTACTAATGCTGTAAGGCACCATTTTATTGCGGGGAAATCTAAAACTTTGCTCGAGTTTGGACTACGAAGGGCTCAGGTTACTAAGTCTTAATGAAATAAATGCCAAGTTTGTTTAGGAAGAGATTCCTTTCTTAATATTCATCCAAAGAATGTTACTTTTATGCAGGGGCCTGATGGTGGAATAAGTGCGTCCAAGTATTGTTATATTGGAGGCTTTGATGCAACAAGGTATTGTCAATTATACTTCAATTCCGGTTTGTTTGCATGCATGGTGAAAACATGTTATTAACAAACTCTGTTATCAAACTCTCAAAATTGCATTTCTATTAAGTACTATGTATGCAGATACCTGTTGGTTCTGATTGTGTTAATTGAAAATTTGTTGCATTTGCCAAAGTTTTATGCTCTTCTCATAGGTAGCCTCTTTTTGACAGTCATCGACACATTGCACATCTATTTTTGCTTATTGTTTCCCTCTATTCTTAGTGTTGTGGAGTTTAATATTTCTTTACCCCCTCGCCTACATTTCTGATACAGAATGTTCAAATTTATCAAGTGTGGTGCTCTATGGCTATGTAAAGACTGATTCATGTATTTGATGAATCTGATTAATATGGCTCTATTGATAGTATGTTTTTTATTGCTGATTTTGACTCTTTTTTTCATCAATCGTTCCACAACTTATTTTTCTTACATATAGTTTATGAGATGTATTATTGATTTGCAGTTCTAATGGTCATAAGATGCTTCTTACTATTGGAGGATGAAGATGCGAAGCGCCGTTACGACTTTAGTTGCTAAGAATACGGCAGCGAAGAAATATGTCTAAAGTTATACAGTTGAGATTCAACGAAGATAGAAGTGAAGAAGAAATATGGCTTATTCTCACAGGAGTTTCTAAGTCGCCACGGATGGCATCTTCTTGGTACAACAACCACTTGGTTCATGCTTGATATACCGTTTTATAGCCAAAATCTATTTCAGAAGGATATCTTGATGGGTTGGTTGGATACCTCCTGCACAAACCATGAATGCACTTGAAGAGGTTTACAAAATTGCAAGAGCTCAAACACTTATTGCTCTTTGCAGTGCGGTTCCAGGTTAATGGTTTATAGTGGCTCTCATTGATAGGATAAGAAGATTTACAATTCAATTGATGGGATTTTTCTTTATGACAGTGTTCATGTTTGCACTGGCTATTCCTTATGAACAGGTACTGATTATATACTAATTATATTTTCTGACAGGTACCAAATGCAAATGTCTCATTGCAATGTTTGGAGGAACTCTTTTTGGAAGAGGAACAAGATTTTGATGAACATGAGGATAGTCAAAGGGATGAGACTCTTATTCACCTGAAGTTCTAAAGTAATATGTTTTGAAGGGTTCAAGAGTAGCGGGTGTTGCTGAAGTTCACTACCAATATCTTATATAGAAGAATGTTTTTAACAATATTTTATTAAAATTATTTATATGTATATTATTATTGATTTCATATTTTGTATGTCATATCAATATCTTCTATAGAAGAATGTTTTTAACAATATTTTATTCAAATTATTTATATGTATATTATTATTGATTTCATATTTTGTATGTCATATCAATGGTTTAGGCATAAATTGTTTTTCTATTGCAAATTATGTTGGCCTATGTTTTAATAGAATTTATTTTACACCAAATTCTAAGTTCTTTTGAATGTAACATTGCCTCTAGCAAACACAATACTTTAAGTTTCGTTCAAAAATTCTAATTTATCGATTTATTTTTTTAAAGTACGACTAATTAATATATTTTTATACAATATTAGAAACAAATATTACAAACTTTTAATCAAATATTGGAGTACCATTTAATTTGAAAACTTTACTAATATATCTTTGGCTTAATTGCAGTTTTGGTCCCTCTATTATGCATTTTTTTCATTTTTGGTCCCCATAGTTTAAAATCCGGAATTTTGGTCCCTAAATTATAGTTTTTTGAGGATTATAGTCCCTTTGCAAATCTAAGACCAATTTTTAATGACATGGTGCATAACCTAATGACCTGTCACATGCCAACTCATATTTTACTTATTTTAATTTTTTTTAATTAATTTCGTATTTAATTTATATATTATATTTTATAAATAATTATTATATTAAAATAAATATTTATTTTAATAGAAAAACTTAACTAATTGGGATTCTTAACGTGAAAACCTAAGCCACTCTCTTCTTCCATTTACCCATCCTCCATTGTTTCTTCTTTGCGATATCTTTGAGCGCAATATTCCTCTTCCCTTGCACCCATCAACCTCCATTCTTCTTCTTCACTAATGGCTGACTCTAATTTCTCATTTACCTCAACTAACAATTCAGGTCTTAGAAAAAGAGGGATTAGATGCTGGTGTGATCTTGAATCCCCATTGATGACTTCATGGACACATGAGCATCCTGGAAGAAGATTTCATGGATGTGGTAATTTTAAGGTAATGAGGAAAAAGGGATGTAACTATTTTCAATGGGTTGATGAAGAAATGAGTTGTCGTGCAAAAGAAATGGTTCGATCTTTGAAAGACAAGAATGAAGAGCTTATGGATCTAATTAGGGACAAAAAGAAAAATGAAGAAATGTTGAAGATAAAAATTAAGTTCCTGGGATATGTTTTGATTTTGTCATTGTTCTTGTTACTATTAGTTGTGTTTGTCTTTGTTACAACACATGTATAAGTTTGATATGTGAAATATGTATAAGTTTGTTTTTGTTACTGTTAATTATTGTTAACCTGACCTGTGGAATATGTTACAAGTTTGACATAACCTAACCTGCTTTTGTTACAATTGTTACTGTTAATTGATATGTGGAATATGTTACAAGTTTGACATAACCTAACCTGCTTTTGTTACAATTGTTACTGTTAATTGATATGTGGAATATGTTACAAGTTTGACATAACCTAACCTGCTTCACTGCTTGACATAACCTGTTTAATTTGACAACAACCTAACGGAACATAACTTGTTTAATTTAATTAACCTAATCTGCATGTTGTATTAATTTTGTAAATGTTCCCAAATCTCGGTCCATGCCACAGTAATGGGCCACAAGTTTGCAAGGTTCTCAAACCGATCAACAAAGAAGCCGCCTTGACAATCATTAGGAAAGAGTGAGTTGTGGTCGTGCCCGTCAGATTTATAACCATTTATTTGCCGTGAGTCTGTGCCATTTACAACTTCCACTGGTGGAAGTATAGTGTAAAAAGTGTCAAAACCAAAAATCGGTTTTCAATACAACTTCCTTGGTGGAAGTATAGTGTAAAAAGTGTCAAAACTTTTGTAATACAACTTGGTGGAAGTATAGTGTAAAAATGTCAAAACCAAAAATCGGTTTTCAATACAACTTCCATGGTGGAAGTATAGTGTAAAAGTGTCAAAACCGAAAACAGTTTTCAATACAACTTTTTGGTGGAAGTATAGTGTAAAAGTGTCAAAAACCAAAAACGGTTTTTAATACAACTTTGGTGGAAGTATAGTGTAAAAATGTCAAAAACCGTTTTCAATACAACTTCCTGGTGGAAGTATAGTGTAAAAGTGTCAAAAAAAAACGGTTTTCAATACAACTTCCATGGTGGAAGTATAGTGTAAAAGTGTCAAAACCAAAAATCCGGTTTTCAATACAATGGTGGAAGTATAGTGTAAAAAGCGTCAAAAACCAAAAAACCAGTTTTGTAAGAAGTATAGTGTAAAAAGTGTCAAAAACCAAAAAACCAGTTTTTCAATACAACTTCCACTGGTGGAAGTATAGTGTAAAAAGTGTCAAAAACCAAAAAACCAGTTTTTTAATACAACTATGGTGGAAGTATAGTGTAAAAATGTCAAAAACCAGTTTTTCAATACAACTTCCACTGGTGGAAGATAAGTGTAAAAAGTGTCAAAAACCAAAAAACCAGTTTTTCAATACACTTCCACTATGCCAATGTGGAACTGAACTGGCTCGAGTAAAATCTAGGACTATTTGCCGAAATACTTCTGGTTTCGGCCATCATAAAGCTACTCAATCAGAATTATAAGTTTAAAATGAAATACTGTCAAACTGTGATCAACCATACTGTGATCAGCATATAGAATCAAGATAAAACACATTACATTATAGAAGGCACCATATTGCCTATATTTCATCTTTCCCATTGGTTTAAAAGTAAAAGTAAGAGCAGAACCTTGTTCAAAAACTAAATATAACAACCTGGTACAAAAAACTAACATAGCAGAACTTTGTTTCCTAAAACTAACAGCAGAACCTTGTTTCCAAAAACTATATGTGCCATTGTTTTACATAGCGATAACATGGTTCAAAAACATAACAAAATTTAAACTAATAACTAGTCTTGGGTTGCTTGCGGTGCTTGCGACCCTCATTCGATAATTTAAGTACCGCTTTCTTTTTCCTTTCGCCTTTTTGTTGCCACCTTTGAATAGCTCTCTCATGCCCTTTTCCCTTTGCAATTATTATGTTCCGCATTTCGACATTTAACGGTTTGATGATTTCGGGCAAAGAGTTTGTATATCTAGGCTCGTCATTTGTCTTGCGGTTCTTCTTTGACGGCCAATTGCTCTCCATGACCGGTGGCTTGATTGGCTCGATTCTTCGGATGGCCATAGTTGTGGACCATTTGTCGGCAACACAATGTGGCTATAAGTAGCCATGATGATTTTCTGACACAAACAAAGACATAATATGTTAAGCAATTTTGAAAGCAGACGGTAGATTTCCTAGACACAAACAAACATACACAATGTTAATGGTTTACAATATGAAGAAACATACTCTTCGGCTCTTTTTGTTATACCATATACATGCAATAGCATGACAACATGGTATCCTTAGATCCCATTTTCTACATGCACATGTCTTTTGTAGCAAATTAACAATGTATGTTTCAACACCGTTTGACACCCCAAATATAGCAAAATCGTCATCAGAATGCCACGTTGCAGTCCATCCTTCAGCTTCCCTCTTTTTATTTTCTAGGACTTTTTGGATTTTAGGACTTATGATACCTTTGCATTTACTTAAAGCATCCTTTTGAGTAGCAATCCTCACAGTTATGTAGTGTTTGATTCCTTCGAGCAAGGTAATGATTGGTTTGTCTCTGTGCTCCAAGATTGCTCTATTGAATGACTCACACATATTGTTGACTTGCAAGTCACTTTGTGTGTGTGGCTTAAAGTGAGATCTGCTCCAACAAGTAGCAGGCACATCCATCATGTCTTTCCAAGCTTTAGGATTGAGCTTTTTCATGTCATTCATGGCTCTCTCCCATCCAGCATAGTTGTGGCCCTAGCCCTCCAAAGAGCTTCTTTCATCTCTAGTCCGGGATATTTTTCCTCCATTACGTACAAATGTTTCACACACAACCTATGCTCAACATATGGATGGTCTCTAAAATAGGTACCAATCCACAAACAACATGTAATACATACTTCATAATGTATAATGTATAACATCATAATTGATTCATAATGCATACGGCAACAATGTAAAGTAACGTACCTTGACTTCCACATTTAATCCTTGACTTGCACATTTGTTATTATTTATTTGAGGTATTTAGAGGTATTTCAAAGAGATCAACAAACTCGTATTTCAATTGGGTGCTCAACATAAACATCGATGACATTGTATCCTTTAACATCTTCAATGAAGGTTAGAATATCTTGGTCATTATTCAACGGACGAAGTCCTCGAGTAAATGATAGTTTGGGAATCCAGTACCAAAGACATCTTATATTTCCATATCCTTCACTTTTAATCATAGATTCAAGCTCCATATAGGACATTAAATCCACATCCCAATTCCAATTCATTTCAGTAACAACTTCACCTACATACAACTTTACAGGATGATATATAAATTCTCCTTTATGATGAATTCTAAGTCGATTTGGTTTGCGGATGGCCTCTGAGCAGTTCGAACACAAATCATAAACAAAAGCAAGTTCGGTTTAAACACAAATGATAAGCAAAAGCAAGTTCGGTTTAAACACAAATCATAAGCAAATACAAATCATTTACCTTGAAACATATGTTGAGTTTGACATTGTAAACAACTTTTGATAATTGAAATCAAATTCCAGAGATGGAAGAAAAACGACGGTGAACGGTGTGGTGAGCAGCGAGACGGAGGGTAGAAGACGATTGGTGAACGGTGTGGTGAGCGGCGGAGGGTAGAAGGCGGTGGTAAGCGGTGTGGTGGCGAGACGGATGGTAGAAGACGCTGGTGAACGGTGTAGTGAGCGAGAAATCGATTTGGGAAAGAAGGCTTAATTGGTTTGGGAATGTTAATTATAACCTAAATTGGTGAGCACATTCACATCACCTTCCAGAAGATGAAGAAGATGAAGAATCACTCGTTCGAAACATATGTAATTATAAAAATTATTTATTGTAATTTTTCTAAAATATAATATATAAATTAAATACGAAATTAATAAAAAAAAATTAAAATAAGTAAAATATGAGTTGGCATGTGACAGGTCATTAGGTTATGCGCCATGTCATCAAAAATTGGTCTTAGATTTGCAAAGTGACTATAATCCTCAAAAAACTATAATTTAGGGACCAAAATTCCGGATTTTAAACTATGGGGACCAAAAATGAAAAAAATGCATAATAGGAGGACCAAAACTGCAATTAAGCCTATATCTTTTGAATAGAGACATTATTATCATTTATTTTTATTATACTTATATGGAAATTATTTTGAATGGTGACATAAATATGTTTAATTTTTATGTATGATTTGATTCCATAAAATATTATGATCAATAAAATTTGAATTCTCTTTTAATATTATAGGTTTGATACTGATTCATATTGTAGGAATATTATATACATTAGAATATATAAAGATATGAAAAAAATTAAATCAAAACTTTACAAATATATCTTTTGAATGGAGGTATTAATATTATTTACTTTTATTATATATATAAATTATTTTGAATTCATTTTATTTTTATGCATGATTTGATTTCAAAAATTTATGATCAATAAATTTTGAATAGAATTATAATTTAACCAATAAAATTTTCTACCGACTTCTAAATATATTTGTGTATATTTTATGAAAGGTTACATTTATATTCTTGAAAAAATTAATGTAGTTTAAGCGACGTATTGTTAACTATAGATATATTGTTAATAAAATTAACAAAAAAGTATATTATAAATATATTGTTATTTAAATATTGGATTACCATTTAATTCGAAATTTACTAATATATCTTTTGAATAGAGACATTATTATCATTTATTTTTATTATACTTATATGGAAATTATTTTGAATGGTGACATAAATATGTTTAATTTTTATGTATGATTTGATTCCATAAAATATTATGATCAATAAAATTTGAATTCTCTTTTAATATTATAGGTTTCATACTGTTTCATATTGTAGGAATATTATATACATTAGAATATATAAAGATATGAAAAAAATTAAATCAAAACTTTACAAATATATCTTTTGAATGGAGGTATTAATATTATTTACTTTTATTATATATATAAATTATTTTGAATTCATTTTATTTTTATGCAAGATTTGATTTCAAAAATTTATGATCAATAAATTTTGAATAGAATTATAATTTAACCAATAAAATTTTCTACCGACTTCTAAATATATTTGTGTATATGAAAGGTTACATTTATATTCTTAAATGTAGTTTAACGATGTAAAATAGTATATTGTTAATAAATATATTGTATATTATAAATATATTGTTATTTAAATATTGGATTACCATTTAACTCGAAATTTACTAATATATCTTTTGAATAGAGACATTATTATCATTTATTTTTATTATACTTATATGGAAATTATTTTGAATGGTGACATAAATATGTTTAATTTTTATGTATGATTTGATTCCATAAAATATTATGATCAATAAAATTTGAATTCTCTTTTAATATTATAGGTTTCATACTGTTTCATATTGTAGGAATATTATATACATTAGAATATATAAAGATATGAAAAAAATTAAATCAAAACTTTACAAATATATCTTTTGAATGGAGGTATTAATATTATTTACTTTTATTATATATATATAAATTATTTTGAATGGTCACATTAATACATTTTATTTTTATGCATGATTAGATTTCAAAAATTTATGATCAATAAATTTTGAATGGAATTATAATTTAACCAATAAAATTTTCTGCCGACTTCTAAATATATTTGTGTATATTTTTTGAAAGGTTACATTTATATTCTTGAAAAAGTTAATGTAGTTTAAACGATGTATTGTTAACTATAAATATATTGTTAATAAAATTAACAAAAAAGTATATTATAAATATATTGTAATTTAAATATTAGAGTACCATTTTATTCAAAATTTTACTAATATATCTTTTGAATAGAGACATTATTATCATTTATTTTTATTATACTTATATGGAAATTATTTTGAATGGTGACATAAATATGTTTAATTTTTATGTATGATTTGATTCCATAAAATATTATGATCAATAAAATTTGAATTCTCTTTTAATATTATAGGTTTGATACTGTTTCATATTGTAGGAATATTATATACATTAGAATATATAAAGATATAAAAAAAATTAAATCAAAACTTTACAAATATATCTTTTGAATGGAGGTATTAATATTATTTATTTTTATTATATAAAGAAATTATTTTGAATGGTCACATTAATACATTTTATTTTTATGCATGATTTGATTTCAAAAATTTATGATCAATAAATTTTGAATGGAATTATAATTTAACCAATAAAATTTTCTACCGACTTCTAAATATATTTACGTATATTTTTTTAAAGGTTACATTTATATTCTTGAAAAAATTAACGTAGTTTAAACGATGTATTGTTAACTATAAATATATTGTTAATAAAATTAACAAAAAGTATATTATAAATATATTGTTAATCAAATATTGGAGTACCATTTAATTCGAAACTTTACTAATATATCTTTTGAATAGAGACATTATTATCATTTATTTTTATTATACTTATATGGAAATTATTTTAAATGGTGACATAAATATGTTTAATTTTTATGTATGATTTGATTCCATAAAATATTATGATCAATAAAATTTGAATTCTCTTTTAATATTATAAGTTTGATACTGTTTCATATTGTAGGAATATTATATACATTAGAATATATAAAGATATGAAAAAAATTAAATCAAAACTTTACAAATATATCTTTTGAATGGAGGTATTAATATTATTTATTTTGATTATATATAGAAATTATTTTGAATGGTCACATTAATATATTTTATTTTTATGCATTATTTGATTTCAAAAATTTATGATCAATAAATTTTGAATGGAATTATAATTTAACCAATATAATATAGAATGGAGGTATTAATTTAACCAATATAATTTTGAAAGGTTACATTTATATTCTTCAAAAAATTAACGTAGTTTAAACGATGTATCGTTAACTATAAATATATTGTTAATAAAATTAACAAAAAAGTATATTATAAATATATAAAAGGTAACGTAAATAAGAACTCTAATGTTTATCTTAAATATTTAATTTATCATTCTAAAAATGTAAGAATAAATATTATTTTGTAATTATTTAGATCCTTATTTGACCTAAAATAAATTATTTCAATTTTTATAAAAGGTTAATAAAACAAAACAAAATCAATTGAGATTTGATAATTTTTTTAACTTTATGAAATAACTAAAATATATCATAATCTTTTCAAATTAACTTTATAATTGTAATCATGATAAAAATATTGAATAGTAATCATGAAAATTTAATGATAAATGTTAATCATAAAAATTATGATAAAATAAAAAATTTATTGATATAATCATTTTAATAAATTGAATAATTTATAATTGATTTTATAAAGGTGAATAAAAATCATGTATTTTAAAGAAATATTTATTTAAAGAAATATATTTTACAAAGGTGAATAAAATTCATGTATTTTAAAGAAATATTTATTTAACTAATCATTTACTCAATTATATGTATAGTAACTTTATTAAAGAGTTAATTGATCAATTAATTCAATTAAATTATTTTCAAAATATTAGTTGATCCATTAAAAATCAATTTAATGTAAATAATGGAAATAAAATATATAATATTAGTATAATTTTAAATAGTATTTAGAAAGTAGTTTAAGAAAAAACTATATGATTTTGAATGTTATTGATATATTTTTTAAAAAATGAAAGTCATGTCATATCCAAAAACATTTCTATATGATCTTTTACTATATCGGTTTCTCTTGATTTAATTGAATATATGTTTTTGAATATATTGTAGGATATAATTTTTTGGATTCATACTGGTTTGTTAACTCATCTAAATTCACGGGTAGATGTGAACATATCTATGAGATATCAATTGTATTGATATTAATAACTCATCTAGATTCACGGGTAATTGTATTGATATTAATAACTCATCTAGATTCACGGGTAGATGTGAATGTATCTATGAGATATCAACTGTACTGAGTTTGTTAACTCATCTAGATTCACGGGTAAATGTGAACGTATTTATGAGATATCAACTGTACTGGGTTTGTTAACTCATCTGGATTCACGCGTATTTATGAGATATCAACTGTAGAGTGTTCATTTTAATGTCAATCTTTTAAATTTGTTTTACTGTTGTTTTATATAGTTGAAGTTAGAGAATCGAATGTACGATTTATTATAAGTACAGATCAATACTTAAAAGTTTGTGTATATTATTAGTTTATATTAAAAACTATAAGAATGTTAACCGATTGAAAAATGAATTCAAACTTTACAAATAATGATTTAGTAGACATGTATAAATGAGAATAAACTACATATATTGGAAGTACATTCGATTTTTTTAATTGTTGTCTTATATAATTGAAAATACGCTGTCATACTTAAAAAATATAGCAATATTCTATTACATGACAAAGTTAGTTCCATGTTATATGAAATCTCGACCGGCCCCGTGCGACAGCACGGGTTATTTACTAGTATTTATTAAAATTTGATATTTTATTATTATTATTATTATTATTATTATTATTATTATTATTAATGTTAATTTAAAACAATTACATTACTATATTATTATTAATATTACTATGTTATTCTTTAAATCAAATTTAATTTTTTTATTTCAATAGTTTTGTTTTAATGACTTATTATTTTCACTAAAATATTTATTATCTAATTAAAATTGTCACTTAAAAATCAATATATTCTTATATGTTTTCAATATCTCTTAAAATGATGTGGTCATTATTTAAATAAAAAATTTATTATTAATTATATATATATATATATATATATATATATATATATATATATGCAAATTTCAAGCTATTGAAATGTTATTGTCATTAAACTTTTAGTATCAAATCACAAATATGAGAAATTCAATAAAATAATTAATTTATATATTTCTATATAAAAGTACAAGGAAAAATGGGCGATTACACACATAATTATAAGGTGACCTATAAATCTAAAATAAGTATATTTTATTCTCCTACACAAAAAGAAAGAACCCAACAAATGAGTGATTAGACACATATTTTTTTTAGACAAACCTTATAACTCTAAAATATGTGTATTTTATTCACATTCACAAAAAATAAAAAATAAAAAACAACAACTATGAAGATACATGTCAATTGAAAAATATAGAATATAAAAATAATAAAGATTTATATTTTGGATGTGGATAATGATATACACCTATTAGAGAAAATGAATTAAAATTAAAAAAAAAAATGGTATGAATATATGTAAATTAAGAGGGAGAAAAATATCATGTCACAAAAATACCAATACATTATATTTATAACAGAAAGATGAGTAATACAATGTTAAACTATTTAAAATAAGAAATAGTTTTAAAAAAATTTAAATTATAATGTAAATAAATTTCTTTCGCTTAGTTATGTTCTCAATAATTTGTGAGATCATTATATTTTTATGATTTGCTAATTTGATCTCAATAATTTGTGATATCATTGAGAAAGTTATGACTCTAATCATTTGAGTTATTTTTGTGTTAAAAATGAAAGAATATAAATTAGTTTGATCGATTAAGAAGATATAAGGAAAAATATTGTGCAAATTTTAAAACAAAATGGATTTGTGAAATAGACGACCAAAGTATAAAAGTGGTGAGCAAATAATATATTTAGGATTAGTCGTGGTTATAATATCTAATAATTATTATTAGATATTAATATAGATTAATTTAATAATAATAGAATAAAAATTGCAGAAATATATGTATAAATTACTTGTGTTGATTTATAATTGCATAACAATGATTTACAAACAAATCCTTCAAAGATTGTGCCCATTTTCAAGCTAACCATCCTCACATATTCTATGGTCTCTAAATTTTTTAGAACTGTGAAATTGTTTTAGCCTTCAGATGTTTGGACTATTAGGAGGCAATTCCAAGAAGGGAGCATTCTTTAGGGACACACCTTTGTAAGAGGCACACCACATATCCACCTAAAATCTTAAGGTAATAGATGTGTGGGTTCTCTCACTTATAAAGTATTTAACCTTTCTTTTTCTAACGAATGTGGGACTTCTTCTTCACACTTGATTCTCAACACTCTCCCTCAAGTGTGAGTCACATTACCCCCCCATGTGAAAGCTCTCTCTTTCACATCCCCCGCAAGTGTGAGTCACATTGCTCCCCCTCATGTGAAAGCTCTCTCTTTCACATACACTTGTATCACTGTTGGCACTCTCCAACAAAACATTAGAAGAAATGGTAGTTATATTAAAAGATAGAAAGAAAGAAAGAAAGCATTTATAAGGTGAAAGGTTCATGGCAATATCATAAGATGACATATTTCAAGGAGGAGAGAAAGGACTATAGAGCCTAGACTATTAAATTATCATAAACAAAAATTATCCATGCAAAGTGGGTGACTTTCTTTCTTGATGTAGCTCTCACGTTTAGTGGAAAGCATTAAGCATATCACTGACCTTATTTGTCTGGTGACTACATTGTTTTCCTTTCTTATATACCACTACTATACTGCTACACTGGATAATAGGATAATGATAGCATTATGGTGGTAGCTCCAAAAGTCAATTAAATGTATCTTTGATTATTAAAAGATAATTTGTAGTTATAAAGTATGAATAATGGTAAGCTAAGAAAGAGTCACATAGTAATTATAAATTAAAGAAATTAGAGGTTAGAGAATTCTAATAGAAGAGATTAAAATATGAATTGGTTATTAAAATTTGATATTTTTAATACAATTATTAGGTGAGTAGTTGAAAGGTTGATAAAGTTGTTTTTATAAATATAGAATGACAATTATTATTATTATTATTATTATTATTATTATTATTATTATTATTATTATTATTATTATTATTATTATTATTATTATTATTATTATTATTATTATTATTATTATTATTATTATTATTATTAGTAGTAGTAGTAGTAGTATTTCATAATTAATGATTTATAAAAATAGAATTATGATAGTAAGATATAATAGTGTTAATTGAATATATTATTATTATTATTTATAATTGTGGTATTAATTGAATATATTATTATTATTATTATTATTTATAATTGTGGTAGTTGGTTATTATATTAATATTATTATTATTAGCTAGATATTATATTATTATTATTAGTGGTTTATTATTATTATTATTATTATTATTATTATTATTTATAATTGTGGTAGTTGTTTATTATATTATTATTATTAGCTAGATATTATATTATTATTATTAGGGGTTTATTATTATTATTATTATTATTATATATTTTAATATCTTTAATAATTATGGTATTAAATTAGAATTGGTGTGAATAATAAAAAAATAATAAAATTCTAAATTCTAATATAATGCCACGTAAGCATTATGATTCTAATATGATGTCACATAGAATTAGGGTTAGGGTTGTGTCCCAAGGTTGTCATCATGACAACCTTAAATTTAGATTAAGTAGATAGTAGTATTCTTTAGTGTTAGACAAAGTTTATGACTATGTACTCTTAAATTAACTTTATTTTATTTTATTTATATTGGTGGTATAATTTATAGTATTAAACTATAAATTGTTGTACAATAACTTTATTTTATATGAGAAAATGGTGATGCATATTTTACCGTGTCAATTAATCGCCATATTAAAATTAAACCACTCTTTTATTTGAAAAAAATTAATAATACCACATATCGATAATTTTTTATTGAATAATTTTACACTATTAATGTATATTCATTCAATTTTTTTTATATTGGTGCTATAAATAACTCATTCTTTTAAAGTATATTAAATTATAAATTATAAAATGGTGTACAGTAAGTAATAAGAGATAATTTATATTTTTATATTATTATTGAAAAGGTTAAAATGCACTTTTGTTCCTCCTGATTTTAAATTTTTTAATTTTTATTCGTTCCATTTTAAAAATTAGTTTTTTGACCCCCTGAATTTTACTTTGTTTTGGATTTTCAAAACTTTTATTTTAAGTTTTAAAATTTAATTTTAATTGATGAAAATATTTTTATTAAATTTTAAACAATACTAAACTAACGTAAATTGATAACTTATAAGTCAAAGGCAAATTAACTTTAGTTCTTCTTTGCATCAATCTCTCTCTGAAACCAAAAACCAAAGAAGAATACAAATAACTCAAATTGTGTGACGATTTAAACGAAGGCCAATTCAAACGTCAAATCTAGAAGCGCTTGAAATGAAGACTCAAAATAAAGCTTATAGCGGTATCATTTTTCACCCGGGATTCATGAATATGAGTGGTGGAAAAGTGAAGTTCTACTTATGGTATATTTTCTTGTCCCTTTGGAGTGTCAACCATTCCCACGTATTTTGTCTTGACTGTTGTATGTATTAATTATGGACTGTTGTACTTTTCATGTGTGGTCCATTATGTTATATTATTGTTTAGTTATCTTAATTCAATATTGTGGTCCACCATGTTTAATTTATGTTTGGTTGTGGTCTCAATGAAATTTAACTTATTTCATATGTATTTGATTAATTCTCAGACCAAGTCAGACTATTAAAGTTAGGTTAAGAATTTATCATAGGGGGAAATTAGTGATTGGACATGTTAAGTGGAATATTATAAGGTAACTGAGATGAATTTAAAGTGAGATGTTAATTTCATGTCATGTATGGATTTGGAGGGATTAATTAAAAGTCGGGGTTATGTAGACATTAAGAGTTTGTGGTATTCGGACCATATATTCAAATTTTCATATGGTCTCAGGCCATTAAATATCAATAAGGATGTGCTCCAGTTTTCCAAATATGTTGTAGGACACGGGGTGATAGATGTTTATGTGGAGCACAAAGTATTTGAACCCCCTGTGATTATGGACCTAAGTGAATTAGATAATAACATCGATGATGATGCCCAATGTATTAATTTTAGTGAGTCTAATGTTGGAGTTAATAACGAACAAGCTAATGTTAGTGAGCCCAATGCTGAAGTTAATAATGAACAACACTGTCTGATATATTGGTTTGTATGAAGCATAACATTATTTGATATATTGGTCTGTATGAAGCATAACATTGTCTGTTATATTGGTTTTGATTATTTTAGGAAGTCAACATTTATAAAGACCTATTCAACAGGGGCGGATCCACCCTTAAGTGAGGGGGTTCACTTGCATCCCCTGGAATCTAAACTTTTACACCTACAATTCTACATTTTCTAAAACTTGAACCTCCTAACATTTTTGCTTTGCACCATACTTTTAATTTTGCAGTGATGTTCTCCTTTACGATATAATATGTACTCATTGCTTGCTTTTCATGGACTAAAAAACTTGTGATGTGTTTTATTTAAGTCCAAACATTTTTCATTACATTTATTTATTATTACTAAAGTTAGAAGTAGAATTAAAACGACTAATGGTTCTTTGTATAGGGAGTTGATAACTAAAAGTATTTAGTCACTAGACTAACACAATAATTATTCTGAGAAATATTATATATTTACATAACTTTAGTTATAATTTATATAATTTATTTTGTGTTTTTTTTTATAAATTTAACTAATATTTGTAATTGCTTTGATAAATATCAAATCAATTTAATCAAATAAAACTACACATTCTCTAATGATTTGTTATGATAAAAATGGTTCAAATTCATTAAAAAAAATACAAAAATTATATTTTATTAATTAATTTTAAAAATCTATATCAAATTAAACTTGATTCTTTATAACATAATCCAAACCACCTTCAATTAATTTTAAAAAAATAATCAAACTAAATTTGATTCTTTAAAAAATATCATCTATAAATTGCACCCCCGGACTCGGGTATGAAGAATGTATTTATTTTTCTGTTCATATATTTCTACTTTAACCAATATAATCAAGCTCAGAAACACGAAAACTATTTAGTAAAATTATTTTTCTCGCACTAATACATATGGAGACGATAAATTAAAAACACTTGTTTTTGCTTGTTGCTTTACTGCAAAACAATTGTTAAGTATTAAACACCAAGTATGAACCAAATGTAATTTCACTCAGTAATCAACTAGAATTGTTACAATAAAGTACTTGTCTTTCAATATAGAACCAGAAATGTTACAACATATAACTGTTGCACCCCAAAATTCGCCCTCTTCATTTTGTTAATAAATAATTGGCTAACACTTAATCAATAGGTGCATTGCATACATATCATTCATACATTAACCATGGGTTCGAGGTTTTCTAATCGTATGAACCTGTACAGTTCTGAAGAAGAGGTTTGGTTCTAAAAGCTGAGTATCTGAAGTTCTGTTATTTCAAGCGTCATCTCAATACGCAAGATGTGTGTGTCCAGAAGCTTCTGATTATCTCTCGAGAAGCAAGGTTTCGGAGTTTTGATTGCCCATCAGGTGGATATTGATTACAGTTTCGAGCTACCGTGTGTTGTGGTCGGATATCTGAGCCCGAATTGATTCTACGGTCTTCTGTAAGTGGTGAAGTGTCAGTACACGACTTATCGATCCGCGCGATTCATCAGAAAATCAAGAACGGACGGATAAAAAGATATTTGAGTGCATGTATCAAAAAGTCAACAAAAGTCAAAGTTTGACCGGGCGGAATTTCGGGTCGAAATTATTGTCAAAAGTCGACATTTGAGAAAATGCGATCATTTGTTGAGAAAAATCAGAAGAATCGGGTGAAAACAAGATTTCTTGCATTTTAAGTAATCTTGGACTTAGAAAAAATTTCTAAGTTTAAGGTACTTTGTGTTCACGGAGCCATGTTGTCGCATCTGTATCTTGCCCGTCTGTGGTCAGAAATTTGTGAATTGATAGTCGTTGGAAAGAGCGCATTTCGTACTCCGACTTTTGTCCTTGTGAAGATTTTTCCAGAAATGCCCGAATTTCGAGTTATAAAGCTCCGAAGTTTGAAGTTCATAACTTTTGGAGTTTACACTTAGTGAAAATTTTGAGTGTTTTTAATGTGTTCAAGTACTCGACTTCGGAGACATTTTACACGTGTTGCGAGGCGTCGATTCGAGTCGAGTTCAAAATCAAAGTTGTTCATTTAGTGGCAATCTATAACTTTGCTGAAGAAATCGAATCCATCCGGGAATCGGATCAAAAATTACGGAGCTCGGAAGTTACGGTTTATCATTTCTCAAAAATCAACACTTGGAAATATTTTGAAGTGTTTATTTCTATACTCAAAAGCTGACAGTTTCAGGGTCGATTTTATCATAGTTCGTGGCTTCGAATAAAAAAATATTCAACTGGAAAATTGTTCATCTCACGGCAATCTATAACTTTGCTGAAGAAATCGAATTCATTCGGGACTCAGATCGGAAGTTACAAAGCTCGGAAAATAAGAATTCGTTATGTTTGTAAGATTCGAACAGTTTTTATGCGTATGTTCAGGGTTGTTTTCGTCATTGATTCGGTCGCCGCACGGAAAAACTTAGAACATGGAAGTTGAAGTTCGTAATTCCATCTACAAGTTCCGTTTAGAAACTTTTTCGTTTCGAACGTCGGAGCTGGAAAATACGGAGCACCGTAAGTGACAGCTTGAAGTTGCTAAAATGCAAGACAGCAGCACATGCATTTTTGCCATGGTTGCGGACGCATTTCATCGAACAATTTTTGTGCATGTGTTCGGGGCTGTTTTCTCGTCGATTCGATCGCCGCACAGAAAAACTTCGAACACGAAAATTGGAGTTTGTCATGAACTCTACAAGTTTCGTTTAGAAACGTTTTTGTTTCGAACGTCGGAGCGGAAAATACGGAGCACCGTAATTGATGATTCGAAGTTGGTAAATTGCTACATGTCATGTACAAAACGTGCCCAGCCAGGCCGAGCATTTCATCGAACAGTCACGATGCAATTTTCAAGCACTTTTTATTCGATGATTAAGGCCTCGTTCGGATTTTTGTCGAACTAAAGAGTTGTTGTATCACACGCGAGCTTTCCAATAGTACCGGGTTTGTATCCTTTGGTCAAGTATCGGGAGAGTTACGGGACTGCGAAGTAGTACGCTTGGCATGAATGGATAATTGGCAATGTTCAAGAAAATTCTCAAGTGTTCAAAACAGCTTATGCCGTCGTAACTTCGAAGCTAATTACGGCGAGCTTGTGATCTTTTTTTCGTCGGGCACTCAACATCAAAGTTGTTATGCCAAGTGTGCTCTTCGATTCGACGCTCTCGTTGTGTCGGTCGGGCTACTACATACCAAGATAGGAGCATACAAAGTAGCGAGCATGGTTATGTTTTGTTTAGAAAAAGTGCTAGCAGTAGATATATTCATGACAGTAAACTAACAAAATCCGTTTGGTCACTGTAACAACTCTCATTCTCTTCCATTTTTTTCCTTCACTCCTAAAAACCATAACAACAAAAAAGGAACTCCCTCATTTTTCTTCATTTTTTTCTTCCACCATAGGCACTGCTACTTACTGTGAATTCCTTAACACCACTTTTTTGGGGACCCTTTTTATAACAACTGTAACTAACATTGTTTCTCTCATTTTTTTCTTCTTTCACCTTCATTTCAAACACCATGAAAACTCACCATTTTTTTTACAACACCACTATCTTCTCTTCTCTAACAGTAACAGACCCTCACTGACCGCTCCCTCTCACCACTTTCTTGTCATCACTCTTCCCAATACCACTAACAGAACCTGTAATAACAAGAACCACTCATTTTCGGTAACCACCGTAACCGAATCCACTGCACACTAACAAAAATTTCTCACTTGGCTCCCACTCCTCTTCTTCTTTTTTTTCTCATTCACTATTAGTGTAGTAGCTTATAGTTGATCTTTAGACTGACACTTGTCAGTTTTCCTAATGTGTAACCTACTGTAGCAGGTCACCTTGTTACTCATATAAGTAACAAGGTGCCACCTCTTGGAATATACACAAAATAATCAAAACAGAATTCTGTTACTGAAATGAAATTCTTCTCATCTCTTTCTCTTAGATCTAACATGGTATCAGATTAAGCCACCGATCCATCGCCCTGCTCCAATGTCGCAACCAACTTCGCCGGAGCGATCGTCTGCCACTGCGACGGCGTCTCTTCCGCTCAAATCCTTGGACGATTCGACTCGTCTTCAGTTTTCGATCAAGATTGCGCAAAAGTTGGATGAAAAGAATTTTCATCTCTGGCGTCAACAGTCGAACCGTACATCACGCCATGGCCTCACTGATTTCGTAGTTTGCTCGCGAGTGCCATTGCAATTTGTTGATGATGAAGCTCGCACTGCAGCAATAGTGAATCCTGACTATTCACGCTGGCTTCAGAAGGATCAAATGCTTCTTTCGTGGTTACAATCCACGTTATCTGATGAGATTTTGTCACGCGTTCTTGGATGCACTCACGCGCATCAGCTATGGGACCGGTTGTTCAGCTATTTCCAGAAGCAAACACGTGCTAGAGCACGTCAACTTCGCGTTGAACTTCGCGCGCTTTCTCTTGATAATTCATCTGTTCAAGAATATCTTCACAAAATTCGTACTATTGTTGATGCTCTAGCCTCCATTGGAGATCCCCACCACACTCATCACATTGATGTTATTCTTGAAGGTTTGCCATCGACTTTGCACTGTTGTTTACGTTATTGAGAGTAAGTTTGGAGTCATGGATCTTGATGAAGTTGAGATACTACTTCTTGCACATGAACTTCGTTTGAACAAGTTCAAGAAGCAGTCTCCAACTGATCTGGTTTCTCTTAATCTCACACATTCTGCTCCACCTAGTTCTACTCCTGAAGAAAGTCCTGCAGCAACTACTGAGCCTCCTGCACAGGTCTCGGAGTCTGAAGTGCCTGTGTCTCGTGGTGGTGGTCGTTTTTCTAGAGGTGGTCGCTATAGAGGTAGAGGTGGTAGATTCCTCCTAATGTGCAATGTCAGGTGTGTTCCAAGCCAGGTCACTCTGCACTCAACTGCTGGCACAGGTTTAATCAGCAATTCCAACCTACTTATGGTGCTTATGGAGCTAACTCCAATACTCCTCAGCCTTGGATGGCTTCACCTACTCCCTTTGCATTACAACCACCAATCGTGGACTCGACCAGTGCTCTAACGAGGTACACCTCTTGTAGCTGCTCCTAGTGTATTTGTTGCTCAGGCTGTACCATCTGCTCATGCTGGCTCCTCTTGGTATCCTGATTCTGGTGCCTCTTACCATGTTACCAATGATCCCAAGAATCTGCGTGACTCCTCTTGAAGGTCATGACCGGATCTTCATTGGTAATGGTCAAGGTTTGCAAATTGCCTCCTCGGGTTCTAGTAGTTTTACCTCTCTTCACCCACACCTCTCACACTTCACAATCTTTTACATTCCCACCATAACCAAGAATTTAATTAGTGTGAGTCGGTTTGTCGTGATAATGATGTTTATTTCTTGTTCACCTCGACAAATGTCTTGTCAAATCTCGGGCTACTCATAAAGTCTTGAAGGATCAGGTCTTGATGGTGCATGAGTTTCCATCCTAGATCGCCAAGAACCAAGTCGATTCTTATATTCCTAGCTCTAGTTTACAATCTAAGTCTCCTAGTATTAATTGTTGTTGATCATGTGGACAAATTCAAAGATCGCTAATAAATGGCATTTGAGATTAGGTCATCCTAATCTGCATACTCTTAAACTTGTTTTGTCCGGTTGTAATGTTCCTTTTCATAATAAAGAATATCATTCCTTTTGTCTGCTTGTTGTATGGGCAAGTCCCAGAATTCTGCCTCACCTTCACACACGGTCCACACTAAACCACTTGAATTGATTTATGGTGATCTTTGGGGACCATCTCTAATGTTTCTACTTTAGGTTTCCAATACTACATGTCTTTTGTGGATGCTTACACCAAGTTTACTTGGATTTACTTTCTTAAGAGCAAAGCTGAAGCATTGAACATCTTCAAGCAATTCAAAGCCTTGGTTGAACTTCAACATGGCTGTCTCATTAAAAGTTTTCAGTCTGATTGGGGTGGGGAGTTCAGACCATTTAACAAACTCCTCTCAGAACTTGGCATTGTGCATAGGTGATATGTCCACATCGCATCATCGAATGGTGTCATTGAGAGGAAACATAGGCACATTGTGGACACAGGACTGACTCTACTCAGTCAGGCCTCTTTGCCTCTAAAATATTGGGATTTTGCCTTCTCTACTGCAGTCTATCTAATCAATAGACTGCCTTCAGCATCTGTGAACTTTCAGATTCCCTTCACCTTATTGTTTGGAACCAGTCCTGACTATTCCTTTTTAAGAGTGTTTGGTTGTGCATGCTTTCCTTTACTTAGACCTCTGCTCACAAAGTCAACTTCAGGTCTCATGAGTGTCTTTTCTTAGGGTATTCCACCTCTCACAAGGGGTATAGGTGTTTATCTCCTTGTGGCAAACTTTACATTTCCAAAGATGTGTTGTTTAATGAGTCCAGATTCCCCTTTCTTGAGCTGTTCCAGTCCTCCAAACCTAGTCTTCCTCCTACCTCTTCCTCATCTGTTTGTTTCCATTACTTTTTGTAAGTCCTTTAACTTGATTCTTCAAATGTTCCCTCTGCGTCTCCCTTACATACTGCAGTCAGCCCTACTATTCCTCTTGCCACTCCTTCTCAGTCCTCACCATCATCCACACCTACTCTTATTTTTCAATCTGAGCCTAGTGTCTCTTCTTCCTCTTCGATTACCGTCTAGTTGAATCCACGACCCCTCACCACAAGTAGTTCTCGAAAGTCCCCCACATTCCTCCAGGTGTTCGATGTTAGCGGACTGTCAATGCTCACACTATGCAAACTAGGGCTAAGTCGGATTGATCAACCAAAGCTGTTGCGCTCACGAACCCAAATCCACTAAGCAGTTGCTGACCCTAAGCGGCTATGACCATGAAGGCAGAATATCATGCTCTTATTTCCAACAACACATGGACTCTTGTGCCTTTGCCCCCTAACAGACAAGCTATTGGAAGTAAATGGGTGTTTAGAGTCAAGGAAAATCCTGATGGTACTATTAACAAGTATAAAGCTAGACTTGTAGCAAAGGGCTTCCATCAAAGAGAAGGTTTTGACTTCAATGAAACCTTTTCACAGTCGCCTATTACAATCAATTATTACATTGCTCTTACCTATAGGTGGTCTATCCAACAGCTGGATGTAAATAATGCCTTTCTTAATGGCTTACTTGATGAAGAGGTGTATATGGCTCAACCTCAAGGCTTTGAGCAGGCTGACTCTCATCTGGTGTGTAGGCTTAATAAGGCCATATATGGACTTAAACAGGCTCCCAGGCAGTGGTTTGAGAGGCTGCAGGCTGCACTTGTGCAATTACATTTCCGGCCTAGCAAGTGTGATCCATCTCTTTTCACTTATTTTGAAGGTGGGCATCTGTTTATCTACTAGTTTATGTGGATGACATTATCATCTTGGAAGCTCTCACACTCTTCTCAAGACCATCATCACCAAATGAATGTTGCTTTCTCCTCAAGCATTTGGGAGACTTGGATTATTTTCTAGGTATTCAAGTCACGAGACCTGATTCTAAGTCTCTTCTCCTCAATCAGTCCAAGTATGTGAAAGACTTACTTCTCAAAACCAACATGTCTACATGTACTCCTGTTTCTACTCCCATGCAGTCTACATGTAAGCTTACCAAGGTTGGTTCTCCAGCCTTTGCTGATCCCTATTTATATAGGTCAGTCGTAGGAGCACTTCAGTATGCTACTCTCACAAGGCGGATATAGCATATCTTTGTTAACAAGGTGTGTCAATTTATGGCACATCCTCTTGACACTCATTGGGTTGCGATTAAGCGCATTTTGAGGTACCTTAAGGGCACTCTTAGTCATGGTCTTCAACTCACGACTCAATCCCTGCTTGCACCATCTATTCGACTTTTACGTGATCTTGATTGGGCTTGACCGGATGATGGAAGAAGCACTTCGGTCACTATCTACTGGCCCAAACTTGGTCTCTTGGTGGTCTAAAAGCGATTGTTGTGGCTAGGTCCATGAATCGAGTTCAGTATGGCTCATGCAGTGCGGATCTTACGTGGATTCAATCATTGCTCAAGGAATTGCTCATTTCTGTCGGACTCCTAGAATCCTTTGACGATCTGCGATCCTGTGGCTCACAATCTGTTATACACCAAGACCAAGCATATGGAAATAGATATGTTTTTGTTAGGGAAAAGTTACGGCTAAACAAGCTGCGGGTTATGCATATTCACAGCGACCAATGGGCTGATGTTCTCACCAAGCCCTTGCCCTCTACTGCATTCCTCACACTGAAGCACAAACTCAGGGTGGTTGCTGTCACTAACTCCCCATGAGTTTGTGGGGGGGGGGGGTATTAGTGTAGTAGCTTATAGTTGATCTTTAGGACACATCGGTTTTCTAATGTGTAACCTACTGTAGAAGGTCACCTTGTTACTCATATAAGTAACAAGGTGCCACCTCTTGGAATATACACAAAATAATCAAAACAGAATTCTGTTACTGAAATGAAATTCTTCTCATCTCTTTCTCTTAGATCTAACATTCACCAACTTCCATTTTTCACACCCTCCTTCGCTCTCTATCTCTAACAAATTTCCATCCTCTCAACTTTACATCCATAACAGAGAACTCACTAACAGGATCTTGCTCTCTTTTTTTTTTTCCACTCTTGACCACCACTTTTCTCCCACGTCACCATACCTCTTCCATCTACTGTCATTCTTCCGGAATAGTAGAACATGGCCTATGCTATTGATTTGAATACTTTTCAAACTAGATTGAAGTTATTCTATAAACATTGGGATGAACACAGAACAATTCTCGGGGTTCTTAGTGCGTTTACATTGTGTGTACTTCACTTTCAAAGATTTAAGATGCATGAAATCTAGTGCTATATTCTTGTGGCTTCTTGGATATGAGTTCCGGAAGCGATAATGGTTTTCACAAAGTCATGATTCATATGATCTGCGGTGAAAAGCGTCTATTCTCGAATCATCAAAAATCGGCTAAAGAGTCGGTTGGTGTGGAGATTGTGTTGCATGTAAAGGCTAGGAATGATGATGGAGCTTCTCTTATGGATGATGTAATTTGTTACGTTCGCGCTCGTTCGAATTCTGTTGTTGGATATATAGCTAGAGAGGGCACGAAGGAAGCGATTGTTGCATGGGTTGAGAAGTTAAGAAATTCGAAGATTGTTTTGAGTGATGTTGCAAATGGGTTTTCTGCGTTGTTCGCGGAGAAAAGTAATGAAGAGGGGTTGTTTTTGTTCACTCTTGCTAGCAACACTTTTTCTTACTCACTCTAACCAACTCTCTTCTTGGCTCTAATAGAACTCTATTTCACCACCTCCCTCTGCCATAACAACACCTCCTTCCATCTGTGACAGAATGAATCTGCTGACTCATCTCTTCCGGTAACCATAAACTCCCTTCTTTCTTCTCTACTCACTGTTGGAACAGAATAAGAGAGAAAAAGTATCTGTGATGAAGAAGAAGAAGTTTAGAGGAAAAGAGAGAAGTAAAGTGATACTGAAAGAAATGAAATTGTATATTGTGTAAAAAATTGAATTATTTTGCTTACAAGGAAATGCTCCTTATATAGACACATTTCCTGGGCCCAATAGTGTAAACTAAACTAAAGCCCAAAGTACATGACTCTACTTACTAAGGATAGCATATCGAAACAATCAAGCTATTTCGATCACTATCTTATTCGATTACTATCCAATCATGAATTATACACATATTCTAACACACCCCCTTAATTCATGTTCTCGAGACTTCTCATCCCGATGCTCCCTTTCAGCTCTTCGAATCTGATTTTCTTCAGAGGTTTAGTGAATATGTCAGCTAGTTGAACTTCAGTCTTGCAGTACTTTATTTCGATCTTCCCTTTGTTCACTTGATCTCTCGAAAATGATACCTTCTTTCAATGTGTTTGCTTGACCATGACACCTTTGGATGATTCGCCAAGTTAATTCGATTTGTTGTCAACAAATAACTTTATATTCTTTGGCTCCATTATCTTGAGTTCTTCAAGTAACATTTCGATCCATGCTTGACATCTGCATATGATGCGACTACATATTACTTCACATGATGACAAAGCCACAATGCTTTGTTTCTTGAGCTCCGGAGATTGGAGCACCCGATCATGAATATGTAGCCTGCAGTGCTTTTCTTTTCATCTTGATCTCCACTGAAATCTGAATCAGTATATCCATGAACTTCAACACTTGTGTTGCTCTTCGACTTCTTTGGTAACAACACTCCATGGTCGACAGTTCCCTTTATGTATCTCAACACCCTCTTTACTGCATTGAGATGACACTCTTGGGGTTTCTCCATGAATCTGCTCAGCAACCCCACACTTTGGCAGATATCCGGCCTTGTATTGCAAAGATATCTTAAGGATCCAATGATCTGTTTGTACAACGTCGAATTTACAAACTTATCATTCGATTCTTTCTTCAGCTTTGCTCCTGTCTCTAATGGATATGACTTCTTCTGATTGCCCATGTTGAATCTTTTCAGAATGTCTTGAGCATACTTGGTTTGATGCAGGAATACTCCTTCTTCAGTATTTTTGAATTCCATTCCTAGAAAATATGAGAGATTACCTAGATCTGACATTTCGAATTCTTGCATTAGCTTTGACTTGACTTTTGCTATCTCAGCTTCTTCATCTCCAGTAATCAGTAAGTCATCTACATAGAGGCATAAAATGATTCGACTAACACCGTCAACATCTTTTACATATACTCCATGTTCAGAGATACACTTTGTGAAACCTACTTCGATCAGGAAGCTATCTATTCTTTTATTCCAAGCTCGAGGAGCTTGCTTCAAAGCATAGAGAGCCTTCTGTAATCTATATACCTTCGACTCCTGTCCTTTGACGTCGAATCCTGGTGGTTGAGTGACATAGACTTCTTCCTCCAATGGTCCATTCAGGAATGCTGACTTTACATCCAGCTGATGCATCTTCCATCCCCTGTATGCTGCTGTTGAAATAACTATTCGAATTGTTTCCAACCTAGCAAGGTGCATATACTTCGTCAAGTCTATTCACGGCCATAGAAAACCTCTAGCCACCTTGCTTTGTACTTAGCAATTTCTCCATTTGGCCTTCGTTTCACCTTGTATATCCACTTTACATCAATTGGCTTCTTATTCGTTCTTCGACAAGCTCCCAAGTCTTGTTCTTCTCAATGGCTCGAGTTCTTCTTTCATGGCCGCACCAATTGAATTACCCATTGCTTCATTCAAATCGATTGGTTACGCTTCATCATCATGGCTTCTTCAACTAGATCACCATCATCATCAATCACTTGATCGAGAATCTTTCATACCGGCTAGCCTAGTTGATTCGGTTCTTGTTCTTGTCGACCTTCTTTCACTTTGCTCGGTGGTTCTTCATTTCGACTAGTTGAAGTGTTGCCTTGTTCACTTGACTATTCGAGGACTCATCTTGTGGATCTTCTTGAACACGGTTATAATAGTGTCTAATTCTGTGTTGAACTTTGACTCAATCAACCTTTGCTTTCGTCGATTTGAACATCTCTCGATTATTAGTTTATCTTGATAGGTGAATACGACTTGCGCACGATCGAATGATAACTATAAGAACCACGACTTCACCTCGATCATCCGTTTTCTTCTCAATTGTTCGGTACATGCGAAACACATTGATCAAAAACTGAAGTGACTCACTGGCGATCGGTCAAGCCTCGTGAGGTGTTTTCCAACTATCCTCTTTGTTGGACACTGTTGAATGTATCTGCTTTGTTGAAGGCTTGTTAAAATCTTTTAGGCATGTCTTTAGCTTTCAACATACTTCTTGTCATGTTCAGTATACTTCTGTTTTTTCTCTCAGCTATGCCATTGTGTTGAGGTGTATAGGGTGCAACAACTTCATGCTCTATACCTTCCCCAATACAAAATTTGGCAAATTCAGCAGATGTGTATTCACCACCACCATCAGTTCTCAACTTCTTCAATTTGCAGCCACTTTGCCTTTCGGCGTGCAATTTGAACTTCTTGAACTGTGTGAATACTTCACTTTTCCTTTTAATGATGTAAATCCATATATGTCTGGTGAATTCATCAATGAACGTAAGAAAATACCTGTTGCCTCCATTTGACTTTACTTGAATGGTCCACATGTCGAGTGAACTAGCTCCAACTTGCGTTTGGATTTCATGGGCAAGTCATGTTTGAATGCCTTCCTTGCCTACTTAGCTTTACAACATTCCTCACATACTTGCTTTGGTTCCTTCACATAAGGCAAACCAACCACCATCTTCTTCTGATTGAGCATGCATAAACTTCTGAAGTTTAGATGTCCATACCGTGGTGCCATAGCCAATTCTTGTCTTCATCATGAAGCAAGACATTTGTGATCTGATGTGTTGAGTTCTACTTTGAACGTCTTGTTTTCTGCCAATGGTGCTTTCATGATCAACCTCCCATCAGCCCTATAGACTTTCATCTCATTCTTTTCAAGTTTCATTCTGAATCCTTTTGCAAGTAATTGACCTACACTTATCAAGTTACTTGTCATAGAAGGTACATAGAATACCTCAGTGATAGTAGCTTTTCCACCATCCTTTCTGGCAATCGAAATATCTCCTTTGCGGTGAGAATCGATGTGTCTTCCATCAAACTTTATCACCCTTTGACTCATCTAGTTTGGTGAACCAATTTTTGTTGCGGTCATGTGATTGCTACATCCACGAATCGGATACCACATGTTGGTTTTCTCGGTCGATTGAGAATTAACCATCATCGGGACATCATCGAATCACTATCTCCTGCGTGCATATTGAGCTTCATCACTTTCTTTCGCTCTTTCTACTTTTCTCCTTGACGGTCGGCGAAGTGACCAAAACCTTGACAATTGTAGCATTGTTTATCTTTCTTGTCAACTTTCTTCCCAGAATACTTGTTGCTCACACCTTTTCTCGAATCAGCATTCTTGCTTGACTTCTCATCATCTGCAAGATGCTTTCGAAACTTTGATTTTCTTTCTTTGAATCTTGATTCAATGCTTGTTCGCTACCTTCTCTCTTTCGAGTTTCTTTGCTTCAATCTCATCTCATGAGCCTCTAATGAAGCTTGAAGTTCTTCTAACTTCATTTCAGAAAGAGTCTTTGCTTCTTCAATTGTCACAACAATATAATCAAAATCTCCTGTTAAAGATCTCAATACCTTTTCTATTTTCGGTGCGTGATTGTTTCACCACATGCTTTCATTTGGTTTGTCAATGTCACAATCTTTGAGAAATATGCAGAAATCGATTCATCATCCTTCATATGCATCATTTCGTATTGCTTTCGGTCGTCGCACTTCACCTTCTTGGTTTTCTCCTCCACCATACAAGTTCTTTAACTTGTCCCATGCTTCTTTTTTGATTCTTCTTGATTATCTTTCAAAACATTACACACGATGAATCAAAACGGCTTTCGTCTTTCTTCTTGATCTTTGTCGCGACTTTCCGTCGCATTAGCTTCCAGCTCGATACACCATCATTCAAGACTTCAACAACATCTTGAAATCGAAAATGACCTTCATTTGTGCAACCCATTTGGTAGTTTTCTCCTTTGGCTGGTAGGTTTGCTGGAATCTGTGTCGACGTTGTTGTTCCGTTTGCCATTTGATTCTCCTTGAATCGCAACCGAGCTCTGTGATACCAATTTGTTGGAACAGAAGAAGAGAGAAAAAGTATCTGTGATGAAGAAGAAGTTTAGAGGAAAAGAGAGAAGTAAAGTGATACTGAAAGAAATGAAATTGTATATTGTGTAAAAAATTGAATTATTTTGCTTACAAGGAAATGCTCCTTATATAGACACATTTCCTGGGCCCAATAGTGTAAACTAAACTAAAGCCCAAAGTACATGACTCTACTTACTAAGGATAGCATATCGAAACAATCAAGCTATTTCGATCACTATCTTATTCGATTACTATCCAATCATGAATTATACACATATTCTAACACTCACTACATTCTCGCCTCTCATCCCCGACACGCCATAACCACCACCATCCTCCTCACCTCACAGACTCTGCGCCCACTATCCCTCTTCCATCTCAACCGAAACTCTAACCGTAACTGACACCACTGCCATTCCCGCTTTCTTCTCCCTCCAACAAACTTGGCTCTCTCTTAACAAACAAAACAAGACTGTTGCGGCCGTAACAGAACGATAACAACCGTAACAACCTGCATCTCCCTCTACTCACTACATTCTTGACCTCACTCCCTCTCATCTCTCTCTAAGAGACTCAATAAAATCGGATTCTGTTACAGCAGAAACCAGCCAGCGACTCTTCTTCTCTTGTCTCTGTCACGCCATAATCACGAGCTATCTTCATCTTTCATCTCTAGCGAATTCTAAAAAACGGTAGCACCATACTTTCAATGGAATCTCCGTCATCATTTTCAACGTCTTCAACGCCATAGCACAAAGAGTTATTGTTGTATGTGTACGTCGAAGAACCTGAAGCACCGTAATCAATGGGAATCTTCATTTCTTGAAAGCTTCAGATTCAGATTTGAGGATTGTATCAAGATTTCTTGAGTGTGGAGTGAGTTTCAGAGAAAACTAAGGTCGGATTTTGACTCAGTGGCCGAAACCGAACGGGAAGGTGGCGACGGATTTTCGTTTCTGACTGGTTGACCGTCGCCGGCGGCAGGAATCTTCACCGGAGGTAGCCGAATTCTGTTTCCGTCGTGGTCCATGCCAAGCCCTCACCGTGTCAATTCACTACCGGTTCATGTATGTTTTCTCATGCACCAATCAAATGCCGACACATGTTTTTTTTTAATTTAATTGAAAAATCTTAGTTTTAATTTAAGATTGACCAATTGATTTATGTATATACATACATAGAAAATATTAATAAAACGTGACATTTTTTAATTAAATCTGAATATAAAAAAATAAGAGTTTTTTTTTGGGAAATGGATTCAGTAAAAAAAAAAGAATAACTGGACTTAAACAAAAAACGAATTTGGACTTAGTGTAAATAGAACCAGGCCTTGTATATTTTGCTACCTCGCACCCCCTGCGTTTGAGGCCCAGCGAACCAATTAACTAATTCTAGTTCATTTAGATAATTCAGCTTTGCACCCCCCTGTTTCGTGTACTATAATTTTGACATATGTTCAATTTCGATTTCGATTTCGATTATTTCAACATGTAAAAATCCATAAAATATATATTCTGATATTTTAGGATATAGGAATATTTTTTTACATTTTTTTAAATATTTTTTGCATTTAAATTCTTTTAATTAGTAATTCATTTTTAATAATACATTTAGATGTTCTTTTCTATATGGTTTGAATTGATTAACTTAGGAACATAATGCCATTTTTTTAAGAAACTCTAGGATATTTTTACACTATTTAATTATAGTTGAAAGTACACTTTACTTTAGAATTGTAAATAAAGTTTCAAATAAACTTTTAATTGTTCGATTTCGTAGGAATTAGTTTGATACTCATATAGTTATCTAGTTTCCTTTCGCATGATTAACTCGTAGCTTTTCCTTCATTTTGTTTAGACATTTAGGATAGCTTTAGAGCAATTTAGTTGCTGCCCTCTAGGAATTTATCTTTAATACTTTGATTTCATTGTAAATAACCATTTTTGCGTTTTATGCTTTATTTAAAAGCCGTATTGCTATTTCTGACATTCTGTTTTGTATGCGAGGTACGCGGAGCGTTATACTATCGATTTGGATGTATAAAATCCATGTTTTGATGTTACACACATGTGTGTGTACTCTTTATCTGTCTGCTTGGTTTTCACCATCTTTTGCATGTTATCTGATTGATTTTTGGATGTGTAACATCTACATCTGTTGCTCGCACATATGTGTGTGTCTTCTCTGTTGCTTTGTCTGGATTGTAATTTTCTGCAGGTTCATTGGATATACGTCGAGTGTGTATAGACACACATTCTCGACCGTGCATATCTACGCACATCCTTTGTCTGTTTTATCTGGATAGTTTCTTGCAGGTTTATTGGATATACGTCGAGTGTGTATAGACACACATTCTTGACCGTGCATATCGATGCACATCCTTTATCTGTATTGTCTGGATTATGATCTTGTACAGGTGTATTTGCTTCGGATGTGTATGACACACATTCTGATTATGCTTTTCGTGCCTCCGCACATTTCTCACCAGATTTCTTTATCGCGTGCCAGCAGTACTTGAAGTTTTCCGGAGTATTTCTTAGCTTGCGTGCACTTCGGATTTAATATCCGTTTGGTATTTATTTCACCTTATTTATCGCATTTCTTTACCGCTTTTCTAGAGAGCATGAGAAGTAGGATTTTACTGCTTTCCTTGCCGTGAGAAGTAGGAATAGAGATGTATGAAGGGGCTTCCGTAGTTGGAGCATGTTCAGGAACCCCTCTGGTTTATTTAAAGATCCGTTTAGGGCAATTCTATTTGCTAATTGTGTTTGGTTTGTTTTAAATCCCCCATCTTTATAGGGAGGTAATTTTCAGTGAGTGTTTACATTTGTGCTTGCATAGGTCAGAGTGGTTAGGACACCCGACGTGGTACCACTAAGCAAAGTCCCGCTTTTTATATTTCCTGTCATCGAGTCATTGATATATGGGCAAGCCGGAAGAAAGGGTCCGCAATCAACCCCCCGCACAGTTCTAGTCAGTGTCAGCTCAGCACATGCGAATCGTGTTGCTTCCTTTATCGAGTCAATAATAAAAGTGGCAAGAGTTCCCTATTCTGACTCTCCACGCTTTCCTAGGGTTCGCATTTATTGTAGAACTCGCACCATTTGCTCTTCAACAGGAATTGGATGTGTCGGCTCCTGGTTGACTCACGGTATGCTCGTTACTGTCGAGGCTATGGGACTTCCTCCTTTTCCTGCGCTTGTGTGCCATTTGTTTGTTTGCATTGCATTGTTTGTGTGCTTTTGCCAAAGCACTTGTTTGCTTCATCCCTTTTTGTCATCTTCGACTCTACTTTAGTTAGCGATTCGAGATGGACATAGACTTAGGTTGTAAACCTTTTCCCTCCTTTTTGTCATCTTCGACTCTATTTTAGCTGGTGATTCGAGATAGACATAGATCTAGGTGGTAAACCTTTGCATGTTCCTTTAGGATTCTCTCGACTCTACCTTAGTTAGTGATTCGAGTTAGACCTTAGGATGTAATCCATGCATGATGACATTAGGGATAACATTAGATAGTTTCCCTTGTTTATTTTCCAGTTTCTTTTGCATCCATGCATATAATAAAACTAAAAATTGTTTTCTTTTTCTTTTGCAAACCAAAACACTTAATAATGGTTCAAACTCCTTTTTCAAAGGTAAAAACAACCAACCAATGTAAACTTTTGCCTACGGGTTTTCTTTTGTTTTTAAATTATTTTTCATAATTAAAAAACACATAACCCATCAAAACAAGTGAGCCGAACTACGACGCTCTGACTTTCCCATTGCACGCGGGAATACGTAGGCATCTTGTCACGGGGCTCGATCGAGCGAACTTTGTAAATACTTCCTTCTTTTCCCCGTGTTTTCTTTATTTTCCTTTCTTTCACATGCATTCTTTTTTAGCATACAAATATAGTAATTAAGCAGTAAATAAATATAAACACACCCATTAGATAGAAAATAGAAGTGGATACCGTAGAGTACTACGGGCGTGTGGGGTGCTAATACCTTCCCTTCGCGTAATAGATTCCCTTACCCTATCTCTCGGTCGCAAGACCGTGCCTTATCCCTTTTAGGTTTTCGCGATGCGTTTTCCTTTCTCCTTTTGTGAGATAAAAAACGTTCGATGGCAACTTCATTGATATAGTTATCGGATGATGTTCAGCCGGTTGTTTCAATAACCTAAACCAAAAATGTTACAAAGTTCAACCAAGATCTTATTTCATTATTATTGAAGCAACTATTGCAATCAATAAAAAATGGTAATCATCCAGTTGAACTTCAAATGCTTCTTCAACAATTTCATCTCCATTTATTCATCTCTTATGTTGGTATCTTTAAACTTTTGCTTATCATCATTCAAATTATGCAGTAATAAAGAAATAACTTTCTTTGCTCTTGGGTTAATTTCTTCATCCAACCAAATGAAATGGCTATACTCTTTGTAACCTTACAATTGAAGAGATCAAATGAGTATAACTTTATCGTGAAGATACACCAATGGTTCCTACGTTAAAAGAGAACAACATCAAATGAAACACAAATCAAACCACACCTTATACATCCCACAACCATATAAGTGACGTCCTAGGTTTGGATCAGTCCATGTTGTCATCAATGGAGCATCAAGTCCATAATGACATTCGTACGTCATTAAATGATTTATGTATTTACAATTGGAAATTAATTTCAGAGACATTTAGATTTTGGATATGTTGATTGGGGGAAGTAACGACGAAATGTTGCAAATTCGTGTTTGGGGGGGAAGACCATAATGGAACAATTTCAATGAGGAAGGAACTAGGGTTCATACAACTCCAAGTATTTCTGGGCTTTTCTTAAAAGGAAAATTTAAATTTGTTATTAAAACCATTATTTAAATTAAAATTTATTTTTAAAACTTAAAATAAAATCTTTGAAATAAAATATTCTAGAAATGTGACGAGGTTGATCAGTTCCTATGACACGTAAATGAGTCATCCAAATGGATGGGGGCATGAAAATACCGAGTGAAGTAAATTTCAAAGATGAAAAAGTTGGTTTTTAAAATGGGGGAATAAAAATTAAAAAACTTCAAACTATGGGGACCAAAAGTAAATTTAAATCTAATAAAAAATAATGACCTGGTTGAAGACTATGAGCAGATTCGTCAGCTCTCCTCTATTGGAAAGTTTAATTTGTTGGCATAATCAACTTATCAAGTCTTTCAGATTATTCTGTTTCTGAATCATCTTATCAAGACTGCCGGGTTTCCCCCCTTATGAATCAGCTTGCAGTAGGTCATACAGATCTTTTATTTCCTCGTTCCTTTTCTCGAGAGGGCGGGGATTCGAAGGCTCGCATTGATTTGGCCGAGGCAAAAATGGTTAGCTTCGAGAGGGAATGTTTTGTGTTGCGTAGTTGCTTGAACAAATTTTCTTCTTTTTGAGATGAAGTTAAACAATATGCATCCCTAATTGTATTAAATGGCCGCACAATATTGAGAAGTTGTTCGAAGATAAGCTTAGAGGTGTTATTCAAAAGGAACTTGAGTTAGAGGTTTTTTCTCTTGTAATCTAGAGTGTCATATCGGAACTTGAAAATGAGAAAATTGATCCAGTTAAAGATCTAAGAACCTTCCAATAAGAAGGAGGCACCTTGAGTAACCAAGTTATATTATTATATTTGCACTATAAGTCTACAATTGACAACAACCTTACATCAGAATTTCAATTCAATTGACTAAAAAATAATAATAGCTAATGTTAAGTTCTCAAGTTTGCAAGTTGCTTAATAAAGTTCCATGACTTAAATTTAGGGAATTTCTTATTCCACCCCATAACCTTCTTGCGTACCACATGAATTTCCTAAAATGCCCCTAGAAATCGAAAGTATACTTCCGTTTCACACCCCATATCATGCATATCACGTTGAAAAGTGTTGGGTGTAAATTGAAAGTATAACTCCGGTTCCTATTATAATTATATTTCTGGTTCCTGGACGCACTTAAGAGCGCCAGAAACTCTTCCCCTCCTATATCAGCAAACTTATTTCAAAAACAAACATTAACTCTCTCAAACTCTTCTTTTCAACCCTTCTCTCAAAATCAATTTTTTCCCCAAACAATCAACACAAATCATCAAGCATTGGATAAATATATCATCTAACAGAATCAAGAAGGGAACAATCGCTTTCAATCAATCAAGTAAGTGATTTAAGATATTTTTAGAGTTTATGTAATTTCTATTGAAATTAGTGAAATAGGGTTTTTAAATGTGTTATTTTATGTAGTTTATATCATAAGGAGTCATTAGAACACAATTTGTAAACTTTATTTGACGATGAATGCATTTTTTTGAAAATTTGGGGTTTTGGGACACCCACCTTCGTAGCTCTATTTTCGCAGAAGAAACCAGAAGTTTACTTCTGGTTTTGGGGAAGAACAAAATCGGAGCTATACTTTCGGTTTCTGTCTGCATTTTTTTGTGTGCCTTTTTTCCACTTTAAGCCATATGCTAACGTTTCTTTCTTACTTCTATAGGAGATATGTATGAGAGATCGTCACGTTTGAGGCACGAGAGGGTTGCGCAATATGCTTCTGTGCGGAGGAAGAGGAGTCAAGCAACACAACCTTCTTCGACATTTGTACCTTCAACATCCGGATAGGCTATGCCTGATGCACATTCTTGTGGTTCTGATTCTACTCCTTCTACATCTTTCTCTCGTAGTAGACTGGATTCTCCAGTCCATTCTTTGCCGCTTCATCCTCCCGCAGACGTACATCCTCACCACCTAGGATTGTTGAGATGGGATCCTCATCTGGTACACAGGCACAACCATCTGAGATGAGACCTGATGCTACACCCCTAACACCCGAGGCACCAGTGGCATCCGAGGCACCAGTGTCACCTGAGTACCCAGTGGTACCGGAGGAAGAGGAGGCACCGGCAGCACCCCAGGCCCTCATATCCCTTAGGTCTTTGGAGGGGGACCTTTTGACTTATCTCTGCTTCCTATTTATCCCACCCATGTGACTAGATATATGGGATGGACAGGTATGAAATTTATATTTATATTACATTTATGATTTTTCTTATGAATATCATTATGCATTCTAGCAATGAATTTTTTCTTGCAGGACCGCGATACACTGAAGGTCATAAACCATGGGAGGAAGATCAATAGACTTATTACCCCTCTCGAGCCATGGTTTGATGATCTTCTACGCCTTACAGGGTTGAGATATTTGACCCTCTATGGATATAGCAAGGTTAACTGGGGGATGGTCAACACATTTGTAGAGATATGGCACCATAAGACGTCTTCATTTCATCTACCACATAGCGATATGGAAATCACACTCGATGAGTCGCGTGTCTGCTTCACCTTCTGATCAAATGGGCCTTTATGGATCACCAGAAGTTAGAGAAAGACGAGGCCATTACTTTGTTGGTTGAAAGGATGTGAGTTACCGTAGATATCTCCCTGAAGGAGGTTGATAAGACACGTGGTTGCCACGTGAGATATAGCCGATTGAAGGAGGTTTTTACAGATGACTTTGCGTGTTCTACAATTGCTTATGGTGATGTCGTGCAGGTTATAACACCCCCTTCTAATTCCCCAAATATTATATATATTATACAATCATAGGAAATAGAATGCATAACAAGAGGGCGTCACATGATATTTCTTTAAACATTAAAATCATACATGCACACTGGTCATAATCATAACACATATTTGAATCTCATGCTTTAGAATAATTAATGCATTTTCACAGCGAATCATTTAATATTCACAGATAGTATCAATGATTACATTCCATACTATAATCATCGGATGAGAAAGTAATGAATCCATAATATAACCAAGTCATCAGAATCCATGCATCGACACCAAGGCCACATGAACATAGTATCTCAATCATATAAATCAAAATAGATGAGAATACATAACAAATCTCATCAAAGCAGAAATCCAGCTAAATCTCGTGTTATATGACCAGAGAAATGACTCAACTACCTAGTAAAAGATAAACTAGCTAGACTCCTCAACTAGTCTCGTGTGAAGCACCACTATCCTCGGAACCTGCACGTTACCCACGTAGAGGCAACATCATAACAGAAGGGTGATAATTCACATCATTCTCCAAAAGTATATAAATGGAAATAATATAGAAACAAGATCTATTCACGAATTCCACACACTTCAAGTGATATTCCAATATAACATGATTATACAAACATTCCAAGTATAACATATTCATATTTATTACAAATAGCATAAATGACATCCATCCAAATAATTCAATTATCCATACGATTAAACATCACAATTTCATTACACACATCACATATTCAACAATGACTCATGTGAAAACAATGAAATGTGACTCAATATGCATGTGGTACCAATCTTGGGAATATTTTGTTAACTCCGCTTCCGATTCATTATCATAGAATCCAAGCCACTCCCGATCCGGACAAGACCAAAAGCCTCCGCTACTTATCCCCAATGGGATCGAGCCAAATGTGAACCCAACATTTCACCGCTACTTATCCATCATGGATCAAGCCAATTGTGAACCCAAAGTTTCACCGCTACTTATCCACACAAGGGTCGAGCCAAATGTATGCACGTACAACTCATCAAGACAATACATGCAAATTAAGATTATTCACAAAACCTAAATTATCCAAGCATATCATCACCATTCAACTCATGTGAATTATCCATCAATTGCACAACGTCATATTCCAACAACAAAGTCATTACATGTATCATATACATATCATCACATATAACCAATAACATTATGACACATCATTCCACCAATGTTATTCACAATATTCAATTAAGAATAACACACACTATATTCAAGTAATCATTCATACATTGAAATATTATTCAAACCAATCCAAAGCACATTCAATCACGATCGGATCAATTAATCACATACATGAAAATACCATAATAAATATAACCATATAAGATCCTAAAAATAACATTTTGCATTCCAGGTCACGCTAAGCCCGGCCTATCGCACTAAGCGCACCTTCCTGAACAAACAAACCCAAAAGTCAGAATATTTCGCGCTAAGCGGGCTTCTCCTCGTGCTAAGCGCAGTCTGCGATACTGCACTTTTTCTGCTACGAACCAACTTCTTTCTCCCACAAAATTACCAAATAAAACTTATTCCAATCAACCAAATAACATCATTAAAGGGTATCCTAACATGTTTCTAGTCACGGGGCATCATTCTAAGTTGAAAAACATAATTTCCTTTAAAACCCTAACATTCAAAGATTCTAGAAATTGAAATTGAACAACCTAGCATGTTACTAATCATTACCCACAACATACAATCAAACTATAACATGGATTCTGTGACACCCCAACTAATTCAATTATTAATTAATTAGAATTTTAATTATTAACTTAATTAGAAGTTTAATTATTGGTATTTTTGAATTATCGGAATTTAATTAATTTATTAAATGAATGGAATAATTGGTGGTGTGAAGTGTAATGTGGGGGTGTGAGGAGTAAAATACTCTACTCATACTAATTATTATTTTATTTTATTTATTGGAATAATAAAAGGAAAAGAAGGAAAAGAGAAGTCATTGGAGGTTTTTCATCATACGTGAGATTGGAGAAGAAAAGAGAAGGAGGAAAAAGCCAAACGCCGAAATTCAAAGAATCATCGCGAGGTAAGGGGTGATTTCATTCGGTTACTATGCCTTATGGGTTTTAGAATCCAATTGAATGATTAGTATGTTAGGAAACCTGAAATTAGATAATTTAGGTTTTGTGAATTATCCCAAAATGCGTCGAATTGTATGAATTAGAATCGTAGTAATGTTATGGGATGTTTGGGAATAATGGATTTATGCTAGGTAGTATAATACTGGTGTTTGTTGGATGGAAATTAGTGTTATTGATGCTTGAATTCGTATGAGAATGTTATGGATTGAGTTGGATTGCAAGTTGTTGTCAAAACTGCATATTTTTGGTTCTGCAGGTCGTAGGTAGGAACCGGTTCCCATGTGGGAGGAACCGGGTTCTTGGTACAAAAACTAGGGAGATGGAATTCTGGGTTTTTGGGAACCGGTTACTCCGGGTTCCCAGTTCAAAATTTACACAGAAAAATCATATTTTTGGTGGGAACCAATTCCCAGTATGGAGGAACCGAGTTCCCCATAGTAAATTTTAGAGAGCATGTTTTTGAGAAATGTGGGAACCAGGTTCTCCCTGGGAGAAACCGGTTAACACTGTGTTAATTTCCAAAATGTTTAAAACTTTAAAAACTCATATTTTCTAAATCGTAACTCCGATTCGAGTGCCGTTTTTGGCAGTATTTCTTAAATTAAAGATATTATCTTATAAAATAAAGAAAATATTATTTCATGGAATATATTTTAAAAAGAGTCGAATTCCCGATTTTTGTAAACTTTGGTAGTTGGAAATGATGAAGAATTGTTTTGGGATTTGTTCCGATTGAGTGGGTGAGAGCTAATGCTTATGTGTTGTTCCTGTTATTCATTATGATTGAGCTGTTATCATGTGATATGTTGGTGTTGGCTATGTGTGGAATAATGTGTTATCATATTCCGTATTTGGATGTTGCATGCTTTTGATGTGCATGCATATGCATTCCGGTGATGGTTAATTCCCATTGTGTGGAATTGGACATGCAGAGCCAATATCCGTACCTAGTGGTTAGTGGTGATGAGGCTAGATTCGTGTCCCAGTGGTGTATGAACGAATCGTTGATTAACGTTGTTTCTGAGGTGTAAGCGGAACAGGGTGTGAATTTAGTTCACGTTTGGTACCACATGCATAGAGTCTGCATTGCATATGGAATTATAACATGTTAGGATGGTTTCCAGTGTTATAATTTCATTGATTGTTGTTATATGCATAATGAACTGTGTGGATTGTATTTGTGAACTGAAAATCTGATTATGCTAATGAGGGTGAACTAATATATTGAATTGTTCTATTGTATTTAAAAACGTATAATGCATTTTATATTGTAATGAGATCTCACCCTTACTTTAATGATTTCAGATTAAAGTTAGCAGCTCAGGAGTTGGTGAGGATGGCGTATAGATCTGTGTCATTTTGTTGTCCGCGTGTCAGTGTCATGCTCTAGTAGTTGTAACACTGGGGAATGTTTTGATGAGAGTTTTAGTTTATTACTCATTTGTTTTTGATTTATGTTGACTTATGAATTGAAGTTATTCCGGTTTTGTTGGTATTTTTTCGTTGTGACATCCCTTGTTTTACATGTTACTCTGATTTATTTATTAATTTGCGAGGTATTTTAAAAGGGGTGTTATAGATTCTCCCCCTTACCTCTTGAAGATTCCTCTTTGATCGCGACTTTATCGTCTATTCTAATTGGGAGACTGCAAGTGCACAGTCCTATCGCGTAGTTTTAAAAAGATATCGAACCCACAGAGACTATAAATCGATCTATTGTTATCCTAAGTTACGGTATACAGCTAAGGAGAATAATTCTTTAAGATAATGGTTAAGGAAAAAAATATAAATAAAACGGATATTGGTATGTAATTCGTCTAACTTAGGGGATCCGAAATTCCACTGGTTTGTTTCTCAAGTTGATAAAAATCCCTTTTCAGCAAACAATACTTATCTAAAAATCCTATCTCAAACTCTCGCTCTATTGAATCAGATTATATGTTTAGGTCCTAACGTATGCTCTCGCTATCCCGCCGAACTCAAAAATACGTTTTGAAAATAAATAAGGTTTACTCAGTTTTAAAGCGCTCTCGCTGTATTTAAAATTGATACCTAGCATCCACTATCTGGTTTTAAACCTCAAACTCTCGCTCTATTGGTTTCTAACCTTAGTCCAGTTTATTTAACCTCAAACTTTCGCTCTGTTGGTTTCTAAACCTTTTAATGAATAAATTTGGATACCAAAGTCAGAAAGAATATTTTTAACAACGTAATATTATGCCAGTTTATTTCGGATTCCTTCAGTTCGATTAATTTAAATACCGATATCAGAAAGATTTAGCCAGACATATTAATTAATTCAGACATGCATAAATAATAAGGTTCAATATATTTAAACATCTCCATAATCAAATAAATAAATATCAGGCAACAGTATTTTAAATAAAATAAACTAATTATATTAAAAACCTGAAAATAAGAATACTGGAAATAATCTTGTTCTTCGAAATAAACGAACACTCCACCACAGGTCGGTTGAATCTGCTCGGAGACTTCTTGAATTGAAAGAAAAATACGACAAGGAATAAAAAAACACTAGATCTAACGTAAGGTTAGATCAGTGAAAAATACCCAACAATTTTCGGCGAAGAACTTGTTGTGAGAAAATTATATAAACTTAAGACTAAAATAAAATCTAAACAAAGCAAACTGAAATGGAAAATAAAATAGAAATACAAAACTGAAAAAAAAATTAGAAATGCGAATAAAGAAAAACTTAATAACGGTTGTTCGGTAAAAATGCCGACCCTTGCTCTGAAACTTGAACTTGTATTTATAGCTTCACTTGGTAACTTCCCGTTCCATTCTTCTTGCATGAACGTGTCATCGTGGAGAAAATATAACTGTCACAATAAATAGGAGACGGACGCCTCCACGTGTAGAAAAGAGAATGAGACGTGCGTCTCATTTTGTTGAAAGGTGGTGGGCTCCACTTGAGGCGGGCGCCTCCTTTCTAAGTGGGGGGAGTGAGACGACCGTCTCACACGACGTGGCAAGTGAGAGGTGCATCCTTGTCTTGCTGGGCTTTACTTCAGGGCCTGACTTGCTTCGTTTACATAATTGTTTTCTCCTTCTTAACTCCTCATTTTGCTATATCATCCCCTTTCTTCATTTCTTTGCCTTTTTAATAAGATTTTTCCTCAATTTTATTTCTTTGCTCAATTGATCTTTATCTAATACAAATACCTGAAATATTAAAAATACCAACGTAATACAAAAATAAAACAGAATAACTAAATAAAAATAGTAACATTATCCATGAAAATTAAGTCAAATATGTTATATAAATTTGTGTTATCACTCTTCTAGGGTTTCCTCTTCACTTTTCCCTTTTCTCCTCTCCTCTTCTCTTATTTCCTCTTTCTCTTCTTTCACCAAATGACAATTCTAATTGTGATTTCCTTCTAACCCTTACCAACTAGGATTATCTTAATGGGCTTAATACTTAACACCTCTCCATTACTTCTATTTTCATAAATAGGCCCAATACTAAATAACCACTATTCTACTCATAAAACATAATTATTTAAATAACACATATATTCAAATAATTCACATTTAAATTAAAACACTCAATTAAATCAATTATCACATAATATATAATAATAATTAATAATTAACTATAAAAATCGGGATGTTACACAGGTTATCCTTCACAGGGGGTATGCCATGAGAGCATATCTCTTGTATCTTGTTGGCACACAAATATTTGTGGATACCAGTGCCACTTACACTAACATCACATACCTTAGGTACTTTGGTGATTTTGAGGCGATCAGTGGGTGAAACTGGGGGGCTTCCTGCTTGGTTTATTTGTATAGCAAGTTGGATGAGGGGATTAAGTGGAATACGAGGCAGATCACCGACAACATGTCACTCATGACGGTATAAATTATTTCTCTTAGCGGCCTTTGTTAATTATTCTGATTCTGAAACTAACTGGTTTAATTTTGTTGTTTCAGTGATGGAACCTAGAGTACTTCCCCGCATTTCAGGATGGTCACTTGCTGAGGGTTATATTGAGGATATGTCGCGTTCCTGTGCATACGAGCCGCTTAGAGGGAACTAGACGACATTGTCGTTCCAAATTTACTTGGACCGGATAGTTCATGAGGACATTCACTTCAGTGCCTACGCCGATCACCGTGAGACGATACCGTTTGATGAAGTTTCGTTATTTACAGGATGGTTGGCCTGCGAAACTTGCAAGACTGGTCCTTATATGCCCGAGCAGGTGATGCGTCAGTTCGGGTTTACCCAGACCATTCCTCGGGATCCTGCTGTATGTGTTCCTCCGATAGTGAAGAGAAAGAAGATAGATGAGTTGTTTGATGATTTTGAGAATCATCTTGTACTTGATGAGGCCAGAAGTATCGTGGCTCCATACGATTGGAGTTACGAGTACAGTTACATGATATGGTTCTTCAGGGTGTCTCATCCATACATGGTAGAGGATGCTTCAGGGAACCCACCTAGGCCAGTTCATCAGGAGATCTTGGAGGAGGAGCAGACGAGGGGGATCATGACGTGCTGCCTAGGTGTCGCTGTATCATGGAGCTTGCTTGAGATGTCATTGACAGAGGGTTGTTTCCTGACGGATCCGATGTCAGAGGAGTTTTTGAGACCATCGTGACGGAGGCTCAGGGTGCCTTGTCATACAAGAGGCAACAAAGGGACGTCTCGAGGGTGACAGACCGACTCATCATCCGCCATACCCATTTATTTAGGTTGATCATCCATTTATATTTGGATTTTAGTTTTTTGATTTTGTATTGTATCAAATTTGTATTTTTGATAACATTATATTAAAATGCATTTTGGATGACATTTTGGTCTTTTGTTCGATTTATAATTTGCATAATTTTTCCAATTATTACTTTTGTTCAATTTTCTGCTAATTGTCATGGTCAGAACCGAAAGTATAAATCTGGTATGGAAAAGGAAGTATACTTCCAATTTTATCACAAATATTTTTAAAAATAATGCGCATCAGAAATATATTTCTAATTTTAGAAGGACATTTTCGAAAACGTATAAGGTTTCCATAAAATAAATTAAGAAATTCTCTAAATTTAAACAATCAATATTGTCACATTATCGCCCTCTAATGATAAAGAAAAATGAAATAAAACTAATTAGTTTCTAAGTTCCTACCATAAAGCACTTGCTGTTAACAAAAAAATCTTTGAAATTGTTATATGTACGTGGACAATAATTTTACACTATTTTGAAACTTTGTACTGTACATAATCCAAGATTTTCCATGTATTTGGCATATTTTGAATTTTCCTAGTAGAATTTGATGGTAAAGGCACATAGTCCGGCACTGATAATGGCAACTGGTATCCGTTGACTGCGATTCAGATTCAAACTTAACTACTTCTGAATTGAGATTCCATCATCACCGCAGTTCACGCCCTTCTTCTGCAAAGACCATGTTATACAATTCTCTTATGTATATTTGTCAGACATCAAAAGGGTAATAAGAAAAAGTAATTTTTTGATAAAAATTATTACTAATAACAAACAAAAGAAATCACACCCTCCATTGTAAAACATCATATACTATTTCTTTTCTTTCTAAATGACTTATAATGGGGACATATAGAAGGACAGTACCCTTTAAAAAGATGAAAAAACTAATTAATTATAATACAGTAAGGAGAGCCTATTTGAATTGTGAGTTTTTACCGAAAGTATATTTGAAAAGTCCACATCTACTACTTTTTCTTTCTTTTGTGTCATAATTTCCACAGAAAAACCACTATAAATGCACTAGTCATAGACCTACATAAACAACATTCCTCCCAACACAAACTTAACAAACTTCTAACCTTTTTTGGTCACTAGCTTTAAGCCATGGCCTCTAAATTTATCTCAAGAAGTTTTGTTATAATCTCCCTTCTAATATCTCTAGCCCTACCATCCACTCTTGGTAAGTCTCCAAAACTGTTAAATTGTGGTAGTATGTAACATCGACACCTCTGAACAAAAATATAGCAGTATCTAACACTAACACAATACTGATACATGTGATTATATACATATATATTTATTTGATCAACTAATAAACTAATATGATACTGTTGATTAATGCAGGAGGGATTGAATGTGAGAATCTAAGCACAGAAACATGTTCATTTGCTGTCTCATCTAGCAGCAAAAGGTGTGTTCTAGAGAAACATGTGAAAAGAACAGGAGAAGAAGCATACACATGCAAAACATCAGAGATAGAAGCTGATAAACTAAAAGATCACATTGAAAGCGACCAATGTATAAAAGCTTGTGATTTAGACAGAAAATCACTTGGGATTTCATCAGACTCACTTCTGGAATCTCGTTTCACAGAGAAGCTATGTTCTCCACAGTGTTACAAGAGTTGTCCAAATATTGTCGATCTTTACTTCAATCTTGCAGCTGGTGAAGGTGTGTTTCTTCCGAAGTTGTGTGAGCTGAATGGTGGATCAAATGCTCGTCGTGGGATGTCGGAATTGAAAAGCTCTGGTTATGTGGCGCCAGGACCTGTGCATTCAGTGGAGTTTGCAGCTTCAGCTCCACAGCCAATAGGGTATGTGGAGTTTGCTGAAGAACCTGTGGTTGCTCCAGCATACCCACCATACTAAAAATAATAGTTTAATGAATTTAAAGAATAAATAAATTATGAGTACTCTTCTATATATTTAATTTGTACTACTAATAATGAAGTTTGCACCTACATGGAAGTGGTTTGGAATATCGCTCTATAGGTAATGGTATGGACAAAAGTAATATATATGTAGCTGGAAGAGGCATTTATTGTGTATGTGCTTTGGATACTAATGCATGAAGTTGAATAATTTGTGTTGTTTTAGAGTTCCATTTACTTCTTTTGATGTATCTTAGTTTGAGAATGTATTGATACATACAGACACTGTGTGACATGCATCCATATGTATTTCCCATAAGACGTTACCATGCAATACAACCACACCTAATTGTTTTCTTTATTTCTAGATTCTTCTCCCCCTCTCTAATACTTTTCTTTTACTCTCACATTGAAACCAACACAAAAAGAACAAAGTTTTTGTCCTTTGTTTCTTTTCAGTTTCGCACTTGTGTTTGTGAGTGCACATATGATCTTGAGCTTTCAACAAATTAGAACAAAGGTAATCAAGAATGGTGTCTCTTTCCTCACCTAACTTGTTAACCTCTTCCACGGATGAAGGAATTGTTGTACCATTGACCATATGAGAAGGATTCCGACCATACGGATTGTGAAGTTGTTGGAATTTGATTTGCACCAGAATTCAGCCCACCCTAACCATTTAACCTATAATCTAGGCTTGTCTCCGGTTAGGCAAGTACGCTACTAAACTTTAGTTTGGTTCCTGCTAATTTGAATATTTCAGTCCAAAAATGACTTAAGAAGAGTTTGATGGTCAGACACAATGAAGGCAGGGAACCCATGCAAACTTACAACTTTCAGCCACTGATTTGGCCGTGAAGGGAAGGTTGAGAGGTATGAAACATACATTCTTTGTAAAGTCCACCACTACGAAGATAATATATTTACTGTGACTCTGTGTTCACCGGTGTTTTTTTTTGACAACAATCACCAGTTTGATTAACTCGAATTTTTTTAGAAAAAATCTGTGCAAATTAAATGTAGACAAAAACCACATAAACTTTAACTGAAGAGTGTGGATGAAAATTATGAATAAATAGTACAATAAATGAGATTAAATGAAATCGTGGAGTAAATGACATTAAAATAAGAATGTTTTAGTTAAACATAAAGAAAAATAAAATAGAGGGACACTGACACTTACATGTTCATAACAAGTTTCACTCTTTGTCTAAGATATTCCAATTCTAGAGAAATGTATGAATTTTACGACCTCGAATATAATGTACGAGTCTGCTATTTATACTACTCTAAAAATATCTATCAACAATGATTAATCCCTAAGAGATCAGACATGATTTTCACTTCTTGAACATATGTGTTCCAACTCGCTTTTCTATGTCATAAGAGAAATAACTGCTGAGAAATAAGATGTTGTGCTGATAACCGTCCTTCAATATGCTTTGAACATTTCAACGGTCTTCAAGCCTATCTAATTGAGTTTCAGTAGCATTTGTCGAAGCGCTTCCTTACTTTCTGATATCACTACTAGAAAATTCACTTTTAATAACTGATTTAGTGAATAAAAAATTTCAGTCACTCTAACCATCAAAAGATTTAAATTTAAATAATATTAATATTGTTATTTTTTAAATATATTATTATAAAATAAATTTGATAATATATATTTCTATAAAAAATACCCACCAATAATTTGAAATAAGGTCGTCTACCACTTTCTCCTTTTTCGGTATTAAGAGAGTGGAAATTATTAGTAGTAATTACATAAAAAAACGTCACTTCGGATTAATATTTTTTAAAATCAACTGTTGAATTGAAACATATCATCATATAGATCAATATCTATAAAGTTTTACTATACGATCAAGATATCCAAAAAATAACGTCAAAATGGACTTTTATATAACGTTAATTTTGATGTAGTTCAATGACATAGTAAATCATTATAGATTAATCTCAGACTTTATAGGTATGATCTATATGATGATATGTTTCAATCCAACGGTTGATTTTAAAAAATATTAATCTGAGGCGACGTTTTTGAGCGAGTGTAACTCATAGTGTAACTCTTCAAGTGTAATTTGATCTCTCCTCATATATATATATATATATATAGCCATGTTGTAAGAAGTTATGATTTTAGTTTTTATTTTTTATTTTTATATATATATTAATGCCTTTTGCAAATAATTAAGACACAATTTTACTTCGTCCCAAACCCTAATCGTATAACTCATGACATCACAACTCTTGCATTACCATAAACCCTAATGCAACATGTCCATACCATTAAAACATATTGATCAATTATTTAATATGACTTATTGAAATATCATTGCTTCACCATTCAAATATAGGTCACAAAGTAGTAGAATGAACATTGATCATTCAAATGTATAACAATTATTACACTAATCGACTGAATGGAAAAAAATAGTATATCAAATGCACTGATGTCGCACCAAAATTATTTGTCATATATAAATCACTTAATCATATTTGTATCATTTATAAATGATCGAATTATTATTGCTTCACCATACAAATGTCGATCACAAAGTATAGTCCATAATGAACATCCAAACTATACAAAAAATTATGGCAATACTTAATTTCTCCATTATTATTTAATTCATTCTATATGTTTAATTGAATAAGACAAAAAGTAAAAAAGCATACAACTATTTGACTCATGGTTTTGTAAGTGGGTCTGATACCACTAAAGGTAAATCACGATTAAAAACTCAGCGGAAAACAAATATTTCTCTTAAGTTGATCCTTATAAAAGAACAAGATTAATTATATAATGATTACCTCTGTGAAGATTAATCGTTGATGCACAATTAATAGAGCGATCACTGGCGCTAAACAACAATAACACATCTTCTCAGTCCATACGAATGAAGTGTATTCAATCACAATGGCATCTATTATGAATGAAGATTTTGAGAGAGAGAGAGAGTGTGTGTGTGTAAGTGTGAGTGAGTGAGTGAGTGAGAGAGAGAGTGAAAGTGTGAGATAGAGTGAGAGAGAGAGAGAGAAATTCTAGCTAAGTTTTCACAAATTGAATCTAGTCAAGCATCAAATACATCAGCACAAGGGTTCTATTTATAAAACCACTTATGTGGAATCACTACAAGAAAAATGCTCTCTAGTGAAGTGATTTTGTGACGTGATAATCATGTGGCAAAAAAAGGAGTTGCGACGTGATTATCACGTCAGTAATTGTTTATAATAATAAAATATTCAGCCTGCAACGTTCACATGGAGAGTCGGAATTTATTTTGAAAAAATAAAGTTGCGACGTGTTAATCACGCCGCAAGTAAAAATTTAAATAAAAAAAACAGGAAAACTTTAACGTTCAAATGGGGGGAAGTAAAAACATTTCAAATTTTAAATTGTGACGTGTATGTCACATCGCAACATTTTTGTGGGAAATTTCGAAAAATAAAATGACATAGTAGACAAATCAAGATTTGATGGGGGTGTAGAAGACTTTTCAGTCTTTGTAATATTGGCTAGTTGCCACGTGAATATCATGTGGCAAGGTTGCGACGTCATATTCACGTCACTGATTGGCCATTAATTTATTACTGTTCGTTGTTTGCCACGTGAATATCATGTGGCAAGGTTGCGACGTGTTTTTCACGTCACTCATGTTGCTATATATTTCTCGTTCTGCTCATTTACACATAAAACTTTTTGTTTCTTCCTCTCAACCATTCCAACCATTCTTTCTCTATTCTTCCATTCATACAATCAATTTTCTCTTCAAATTCTTTCAATCATCAATTCAAAGGTATAATTTTGCCTATACGTTTTTTTTAATTTTCGTTTAAAATTGTAATTAATAAAATTTATGTTTTTGTTTTTTGTTTGGAAGTTGAATTTTTTCAAACTTCAATCTTCAAGATATAAACTCAAAGATATTATCAAGCTAACTTCAAGAGGTAATTTTGTCATTTAAATTATTTTTTTCAAGATTTGTATTGGGTATGTTGTTTGTTGTTAATTTGAAAAAAAAACTGATTTAATAAGTATAAATTAAAATTTGATTTTTTTATAATATATAGATTAAAAGATATCAGTGTTAATATAAATTTTTTAAAAATGAATTATATATATATATATATATATATATATATATATATATATATATATATATATATATATATATATATATATATATATATATATATATATATATATATATATATATATATATATATATATATATATATATATATATATATATATATATATATATATATATATATATATATATCTTTAAAATCAGAATATATTATATATATTTTAAAAATAGAAAATAAATAGATTTAATAAACATATATATATATATATATATATATATATATATATATATATATATATATATATTTTTTTATATTTTAAAAATAAATTTATAAATATTATTAAAAGTAAAATAATAAATATATTTGATAAAAAAGTTTTAATGTTAATATATATTTTATTTTAAATAGAATATAATTAAATTATTATTAATAAAAACATAATTTAATTTATTAATGTATATTTTGTTTCAACAAAAAAAAAATTATATAGTGACGTGATTTCCATGTCACAAAGTTGTGACGTGAAAATCACGTGGCAACCTTAAATTTTTTATAAAAAAAATAACATGTTAGTACGTTTATTTGTTAAATGAAATTAATTTGCCACGTGATTTTCATGTCACAAAGTTGTGTCGTGAAAATCACGTGGCAACAAAAGTTGTTGCTACACCTACTACTACAACACTTTTATGATTTTTTGTGCAAACATGTTGTGACGTGAAAATCACGTGGCAAACAAGTTGCCACACGTTCCCTTGCGATGTAACCAGTCACGTCGCAAATGATAGGTTGTGACGTGGTTTTAGAGGTTGTGACGTGATTAACACGTCGCAACTAATCCTTTTTTTTTTGTAGTGAATACATGTTGAACAAGCCCACTAAGATCATCGTACCTTACAATGGATTGCATCTCACTTAAGTGCATCATACCTAATGGTGTTCCATGTTTTAATTAAGTACACCAAACCTGACAGTGATCCATATTTCACATAAGTACACCCACTACAACATTTGTTATCTCTGACAACACTTTTTAGGTAACATGTAAAAATTGTTGCCTAAAGTTGGTATAAACAACAATTTAGGGATGTTGCCAAAAATATTTTTGCAACCCTTGATAATTGTTGTCTAAAATACTTTGGGGACGATTTTGGAGCGTCACTTTTTTAATTTTTTGGCAACAATTGTTAATTGTGCCCTTAACTACTTTTGGGGACAATTTTGAAGTGTCATTATACTCTTTCTTTAGCAATATTTGATAATTTTCCCCTTAAATACTTTTGGAGACATTTTAAGATTGTTACATTAGTTCTAATAAAAGGCTATATTTCTTCAACGTTGCATAAAAATTTAGCAATATCAAATTTTTGGTGGCAATTTTCCCTCCAAACTTATACACTAAAAATCAACTATTTATTTCCAAAAATTATAAGAAAAAATTTAAATACACTAAAAATAAGTTATTTCTCTCCAAAAATTATAAGAAAAAATTTAAATATAAAAAATCATCTAATGAATTTAAAATATACGCCAGAATTTTTTATTGAATATTGATTTTAATATAAATTATTTATCTAATGAATTTTATGATATACACTTTCATGTTAAAATATCTGGTTTTTTAACGTAAAAATATAAATAATAATTTTGTTTTATGCCAACGCTTAAAAAACGTAGCCTCAGTGGCAAAAAATAATTGTCCCATGTTCCTTTGGTTTAGGCAACATTTTAAAAAAGTATGCCCAAAGAATGTGAATAAACATCACCTCAGACAATAGGCAACGCTCACACAGGAGACGCCTAAAAAACGTCATATATTCTTTTAGGCAACGTTTTTCAGAGTTCTGACAACGTTTTTCAATTGATGTTGGAGAGCCAAAACGTTGTAGTGACCTTAATTTACAGTGTTATGTGTTTTACTTAAGTACAATATACCTTTATTTTTTATTTCTCACAAGTACACCATACCTTACGGTGTTCGTATTGCACATAAGTACATCATACCTTATGACACAATGGAATAAGATTCACTTATTTATTTTATCTCATCAACCTATCCTTACGTGTGTGCTTATATAGGTTCTCGTAACATTACAAATTATATAAAATCATACATTTGATATAATAAATAGTGAGTGATATCTAGCAATACATCGCTACTACTCAAGTAGTGGAAATGTCATGTGATATGAAAAAACCTTTATGTAAATGTTTATGTGTAACATTACACTTATTTCATTATAAATACAAGGTATAGATAGTGTCACTCTTGTCTAGTTAAATATTGGACCCTAATACATTTATCATGTTATGCAAGATAGGTAAATTCCATCTATGTCACTTAAGGATGAAAATTTGACCCATCTCTAGTGGCTACCCACAAAACTATTCACAACGAATAGGATAAAAACCCGTAAAAATGGGTAATGGCACAAGCTCAGGTAATTACTCATAGGACACAAGTACATGTGTTGATGTTGGTACCCAAGCAGACATGGAATCAAGTATGTGGATTTTTTCTAATCGCATATATGGGGATGGATACTATAGTACTCTACTCAAACCCTACTCATTGTCATATCTAAGGTTACTCATGTACCTCAACATGATTTGTGGAGTACCTATCAACCATCTTCATGGACATCCTGTTACAGACAATGTTTGATAAGCAATAAAGTACTTGACTCCACATCTAGGGTCCATAGTGATTTCTTGTTGAATGGTTTTATACACCACCATCACCATGTGAATAACTTATGACACTTGTATATCATTTTATGTAGTATTCCCATAGTGGATCAATTCAGTGTAAATATTACTCCTAATGTTCATACTGTTATACGACGACAACTTATCTAGAGGATGGGTGAATAGATCCCCAAAGTAAAAAATACCTTTTTAAAACTTTGCTTTGAAAAGAAATAAAAAACTATGGCAAGCAGAAGTTTTAGCCTAGATCAAACAACTCATCTAAGCCGAATCGATTATTGGAAACTTGGATATGCGCAATATACCAAACAAAATACAATACAATGATAATAAACGTAGTATAGTAATTTCTCAATAAAATGTTTTACTATGATCACAACATAAACCTATTTCCAATGAAATTATTGATAAAAACATAAACTAGAAAATTATCGATTACTAGATGTGCAATCGATTTTTCAAATTTTCCTTTGGAATTTGTTCATATGAAATATTACTTATAATCTAATTGATTGTAATGTAATCAACAAAGAAATTTCAAGTATAACAATCAAAGGACTTGTCTGTATGTATCAATTACAAAATCAATGAATTTAATAATTTGCTATAGAAAGTATATAAAAGTAAATGAAAGATAGATGACATAAGGGTTTGTTTAGGAAGCTCACAAATCGTCCTCGCTATAATTATGTCTGCCCCCAATAATGTTTGGAATTGAGATATCAAATTCTTACTTTGCAAAAAGTTGATTGTAAGAAAAATGTAGTAATCCATCCCTACAAAATCAATGTTTGATGTTGATTATAAACCATTTGTCTTCCCTTGATCTTGAGCTCGACTAAGTATCTCGTCAACACCAATTGATTCACTATCTCACACTACTCCTTTGCAAGAACCACCGTTCTTCAAAGTTTTCACTCGATCGAACCCAATTGTGTATTAGTGTGTCCCAAGATTTCTAAATGACTCATCGACCCACGCCACTCCTTTGCAAGTACCCTCGTTCTTCAAAGTTGTACTCGATCGAATTCATTATTTGTGAAATCTTGTGCAAAACCCCTGATAACGCATTTTTATATAGTATATTTGATTCAATTTTCATAAATAATGTTAGTATTTTCATTTAATTATTTCATTTTATTTCCATATTACGCTGGTATTTTTATTGTTTCAGGTATTTTATCTTAAATAAACAAATTGAGCAAAGTGAAGAAATTAAGAGGATTATTTAATTAATTATGCAAGAAATGAAGAAAAGGGGTGTGCAAAGTAAAACAATGGATCAAAAGTCCAAAGCAAGCAAAAGCCCAAAGCAAGCAAAAGTCCAAAGCAACCAATGGCCCAAAGCAAACAAAGCCAAACCCTAATTGCCACGCAGGAGAGTGAGACCCACGTCTCCACTCTCTCCGCAAAGGGAGGCGCCCGCCTCGGTCTCTCTCCCTAGTGGGAGACGCCCGCCTCAAAAGCCACGTCAGCCCTATATTATGCTTGAGACGCACGTCTCAAGTTGGAGGAAAAATAGGAGAAGATCCGGGACGTCCATCTCAAGTAGTGGGCAGTTGGAGCGAGTGTTTTTAGGAAGAAGCTACGAAAATATCTCAAACGGAGGTTACTTCATATCACTATAAAAGGACCTCTCCAGTTCATTATTCAACAGACCGAATACACCGAGTTCTCAGCATTATTTTTTCCACTTTAAAGTTTACTTTCCTGCAATTTATTTTCCGTTGTAATTCAGAATTCAAGAGTTATTTTTCCAGCATTGTTCTAGTTTTCAAGCATTGTTATTTGTATTCCTGGTGAAGATCCGAGACGTTGTACGAGCTATTCTCAGCTTCGAGGATTCTTTCCAACATTTATTTAATTCAGGTTTTTATTTATATTGCTTTATTTAATTAATTATTGCATGAGATATATTTGTTTGCCATGAGTTTATTGATGAATGTTAAAACCTTAAATTTATTCATGTTTGTTCTTATAAATATGTCTGGCTAAATTATTTAAATATCGGTATGTAATGAGTTAATTTAATAGTATCCGGAATAAACTGGCTTTATTATATTTTATAAAATAAATACTTTTTCTGATTTAGTTATCTAATTTATTTTGTTAAAAAAAAGTTTAGAAACCAACAGAGCGAAAGTTTGAGGTTAATAAATGACTAAGATTAGAAACCAACAGAGCAGTTTGAGGTTTAGAATCGGATAGTAGGTACTAGGTATTGGAACCAACAGAGCGGCAGTTTGAGGTTTAAACCAATTAAACTTTATTTATTTTCAAAAGTAATTTTAAAATCAATGGGATAGCGGCATACATGAGTTTAAAATTATAATCTACTTCAATAAGCGACAGTTTGAGAATAGATTTTTAAATAAATACTTTTGCCTAAAAAGAAATTATTATCATTTTTAGAAAATAAGCGTTAAACCGGATTACGAGAATTAACAAAGTACATACCGATATTCGCATTATTATTATTTTAATTAAAATTAAGTTTTATTGCCCAAAAATTCCCAAAATTTATTTATTGATAGCTATAGCTTTACGTGGTTTAGATTACGTTAGATCGATTTATAGTCCCTTTGGTTCGATATCTTTTAAAACTACGCGATATGTATACTTGCGGTCGATTATTATAGGCGATAAAGTCGCGATCAAGTTTTTTTGCGGACTATTCAAGTCGATATCGTAATTTTATTACAGTATAGACTATAGCAACTATTTCTTTTCCCTCTGTATGCTGCCTTTGCATATACCTATTTACGACATCGGCGTTACCTTAGATTAAGAAGACGAATTCAAGAGTATCTCGAACTCAACAATCTTCCTTCAACCAAACTTCGACGTTGAGGCGAAGAAGATGGTCATCCCCTCCTCGCCCTCTTAAGGACTACTGTGTTCCTTCTCAGCGGAGCCTCATGATATTCTGCTCCCGCTATCGCTCAAACGATTTTGAGCTAAAACCTTCGCTTCTTTCCGCCGTTCAGGAGCTCCTCTGGACCCTAACCTTAATCATCGGTGTTTGTGCGATGCAGACCGTGAAAGCGAATGGTGTTAACCCGAGGCGATACGATTACGCCTATTTCCTTTTTCTCTCAGAGACAGAGCTCGCGCATGGCTCCAATCTCTTCCTTCCAACTCTATCACCACATGGGATGAATTGAAGAAAGTCTTCTTGGCTAGATATTTTCCTCCAAGCAAAGCGCTATGCTCGAGCCAATATCAATGGTTTCGAACAAAAGACAATGATCTCTCTTTGAAGCTTGGGAGCGTTATAAAGACATGCTTAGACTTTGCCCTCATCATGGTTTAGAAGAATGGTGATCATTCACACGTTTTACAATGGTCTCTTGTATAATGAGATTGACTATAGGCCGGTGGTGGCGCGATGAATAAACCATATGCTGAAGCTAGACAACTTATCGAAAGCATGGCTCAAAACCATTATCAATGGGGTACGGAAAGAGTTACTGTAGAAAAATCTCAGACGAAAGGTGCCATGGTTGAAGTGAATAGCCTGGATCAAGTCAACGCCAAAGTGGAAGCTCTCACTCAAAAGCTTGAGAATCTTACCACCGCCCAGACTACCGTTGCGATTGCTCAAACTTGTGACTTATGTGGTATTCAATCACATCTTGCTCCAGAATGCCCACTTCTAACAGGAGTTCCAGTTGAACAAGCAAATTATGTGCAAAACAATCCTTACAGCAACATGTATAACCCTGGTTGGAAGAATCATCCTAATTTTTCCTACAAGAACAACAACGCGTTATACGCACCTGGACAAGCTCCTGCTACACCACCTGGTTATCCTAAAGCTATTCCAAATCACCCTAACAATGGTCCTAACACATCAAATGCTCCTAGGAAGTCTAATTTGGAAATCATGATAGAGCACTTCATTGCTACTCAGAACCAAACCAATAATGCTCAGGCCCAGACTAATAAGGAAGTTCAGAATCAGAATATACACATTAATGAGCAAATGAAACAATTTTCCAGCAAGCTTGACGCCTTAGCTACACACAATAAAATGTTAGAAACACAAATTTCTCAAGTAGCTCAACAACAAGCGGCTTCTGCTGCTCCTGTTGGCTCATTTCCTGGACAACCTCAACCTAATCCTAAAGGACATGCTAATGCTGTCATCTTAAGAAGTGGAACAAAGTATGATGGACCTGTAGATCCCAGAAACAATAGCCCAGCTATGCAACAAAATTCTGTCAAACCATCTGAAACTAAAGATAAACAAGAAAAGGAGAATATTAATGAAGATACCACACAAAATGATGAACCTTATGTACCCCCACCACGTTATAAACCACCTATTCCATACCCTCAGAGGTTAGTTAAAACTAAGAATGTGGGTCAATTTAAGAAGTTTGTGGATCTTCTGAAGCAACTCAATGTTACAATTCCTTTTACCGAAGCTATAACTCAAATGCCCTCCTATGCTAAATTCCTTAAAGAGATCCTATCCAATAAGAAAAAGCTTGAGGATAATGAAACTGTCATGCTTACTGCTGAATGTAGTGCAATTATTCAAGACACAATGCCTCCTAAACTCAAAGATCCAGGAAGTTTTTCTATTCCATGTGTAATTGGTAAATTTGTCATAGACAAAGCTTTATGTGATCTAGGAGCCCAGTATAAGTGTGATGCCGTTATCCATCTGCAAGAAACTTGACATGGGAGAACTCAGACCAACCAAAATGTCCGTTCAATTAGCAGATAGGTCAGTTAAATATCCTGCAGGAGTACTTGAAAATATTCCTGTACGTATTGGCCAATTCTATATACCAACTGATTTCATTATCATGGACATAAGGGAGGACGAAGTTACTCCAATCATTCTTGGAAGGCCTTTCTTAGCCACTGCTGGTGCAATAATAGATGTGAAAAGAGGAAAACTTACTTTTGAAGTAGGCGAAGAGAAAATCGAATTTATCCTCTCTCAATTCCTGAAAGCACCTGCAATTGAAGATACTTGTTATTTCATGGATATCATTGATGAGTGCAGAAAAGAGGCTGAACTTGAAAATAAGGATAATCTTGATGAAAGTCTAGATAATAACTTAAGTGAATGCTTAGCTATAACACCAGATCCTACACAATGTTTAAGGAAACCATCCCTAGAACTTAAATCCTTCACGAAAATTTAAGGTATGAATTCCTAGATTCGAACTCGAGCGACCGGTGATAGTCAGCATAAAACTCGGAGAAAGAAATGAAAAACTTTTACTGATTAGAAATATCCAACACCTTAGGATATAATATCAACGATCTTAAAGGAATAAGTCCTCTATCTGTATGCACGCATTATGCTCAAGAAGATTGCAAAACTTCAAGAGAACACGAGAGACTCAACCCAATTATGAGTGAGGTTGTGAAAAGGAAGTTATGAAGTTGTTAGCGAATCATTTATCCTATATCGATAGCAATTGGGTTAGCCCTGTGCATGTTGTACCTAAGAAAGGAGGTGTCACGGTAGTTGAAAATGAGAAAGGTGAAATAATAACTAAGAGAATTGAATCTGGATGGAGAATGTGCATTGATTATCGAAAACTCAACAAAGCCACCAGAAAAGATCATTTCCCTTTACCATTTATTGATCAGATGTTGGAGCGTTTAGCTAGACACTCTCATTTCTGTTTCTTGGACGGTTATTCAGGTTTCTTTCAGATACCTATTCATCCTGATGACCAAGAGAAAACAACTTTCACCTGCCCTTTTGGTACCTTTGCTTACAGAAGAATGCCTTTTGGCTTATGCAATGCTCCTGCAACTTTCCAAAGATGTATGATGGCAATATTTGCTGATTTTCTGGACAATATTATGGAAGTCTTCATGGACGATTTCTCCGTTTGTGGACAAAGTTTTGAAGAATGTTTAGAAAATCTAGAAAAGTATTAGAACGTTGTGTAAAGGTCAATCTAGTGCTAAATTGGGAGAAATGCCATTTTATGGTACAAGAAGGAATTGTATTAGGACACATTATATCCAAAAGAGGAATTGAAGTCGACTCTGCTAAAATCGAAGTTATTGAGAACCTTCAACCTCCAAAAACTGTTAGAGAGATCCGAAGTTTTTTAGGACACGCCGGTTTCTACCGACGATTCATTAAAGATTTCTCTAAGATAACAAAACCCCTGACTGAGCTATTAATGAAAGACGCTGAGTTCATCTTCGACGAAAAATGTTTAGAAGCGTTTCTAACACTTAAGAAAGCATTAATTTCTGCGCCTATCATGCAAACTCCAGATTGGAATGAACCTTTTGAAATAATGTGTGACGCAAGTGACTACGCCGTAGGAGCTGTTTTAGGACAGCGAAAGGATAAAAGACTCCACGTCATATATTATGCAAGCAGAACCCTGGACGAAGCGCAGATGAATTATGCTACAACCGAGAAAGAATTCTTAGCAGTGATCTTCGCATTAGACAAGTTCCGATCCTATTTAGTAGGATCCAAAATAATCATCTACACTGATCATGCTGCTATTAGATACCTCTTAACCAAAAAAGACGCTAAACCTAGACTCCTGAGATGGATATTACTGCTGCATGAATTTGATTTAGAAATCAGAGATAAGAAAGGAACTGAAAATGTGGTAGCAGATCATCTCTCTAGACTAGAAAATCTTAAACACGAACAAGTGCCGATCGATGATGAATTCCAGTATGATAAACTAATTGCCCACTTGGAAGACACAGAACCAGATAAACTCATAGGAACCACCTTAGCCATCTCCTCTGTGCCTTGGTATGCTGATTTTGTAAATTACCTCGCTGCAGGCGTTCTCCCACCTGAACTTACCTATCAACAGAAGAAGAAATTCTTCCATGATCTTAAACAATACTATTGGGATGAACCTTTACTTTTCAAGAGAGGCCCCGATGGAATTTTCCGCCGATGTGTGCCAGAAGAAGAAATCGAAAACATTATAAAACACTGTCATTCTGCACCTTACGGAGGACATGCTAGTACATCCAAAACATGTGCAAAGATCTTACAATCTGGCCTTTATTGGCCTAATTTATGGAAAGACGTACATGCCACCATCTTAAAATGCGACAGGTGTCAACGCACCGGCAATATATCCAGACGTGACGAAATGCCACAAAAAGGCATTTTAGAAGTCGAAATCTTTGATGTGTGGGGGATAGACTTTATGGGACCCTTTCCATCTTCATCCGGTAACAAGTACATACTCGTAGCTGTGGACTATGTCTCAAAATGGATCGAAGCTATAGCTTCTCCAACAAACGACACCCGAGTGGTACTTAAGCTTTTCAAGAACATAATCTTTCCTAGGTTCGGTGTACCCCGACTCGTTATAAGCGACGGTGGTTCTCATTTCATTTCCAAAATCTTCGAAAAATTATTAGGGAAATATGGAGTTCGTCACCGCGTAGCTACACCTTACCATCCTCAAACCAGTGGACAAGTGGAAGTTTCAAATCGCGAGATAAAACAAATCCTTGAAAAAACTGTCGCTACATCCAGAAAGGATTGGTCCTTTAAACTTCATGAAGCTTTATGGGCATATAGAACTGCCTATAAAACTCCCATTGGTACTACTCCTTTCAAGCTTATTTATGGTAAGTCGTGCCATCTCCCAGTTGAGCTAGAACACAAGGCTTATTGGGCCATTAAGAATCTGAACTTAAGTTATACTGCCGCTGGTGAGAAGCGTATCCTGGATATTAATGAATTGGAAGAACTTAGACAGGACGCGTACGAAAACGCTAGGATTTACAAAGAGCGCACAAAGAAATGGCACGATAACCGTATATCTAGGAAGAATTTTAACAGAGGTGACTTAGTATTACTATTTAACTCACGATTAAAATTATTTCCTGGAAAATTAAGATCTAGGTGGTTAGGACCTTTTGAAATTACAAGAGTTTATCCAAGTGGTGCAATAGAAATTAAGGGACCTTCGATTGCACCGTTCATAGTAAACGGGCAGCGTTTAAAACATTACCATCTTACCGAAATCGAGGGATATTCTCAAAAGATAAATCTAGACGAGCCACATGCTCAACCAGACAACTAATCTTTTGTTTTATTTGTCGAGCTTACGACATAAAACAAAGCGCTTTGTGGGAGACAACCCACCGTTTTTATTTCTTTCTTTTTATTTTCATTTCTTCTTTATTCTAATTTAAAAACAAAAACAAAAAAATATCTATTTCTTTTCTTTATCTATTTTCTTTTCATTTCCATTTTCTGTCTTATTTCTCTCTATTCTATATTTCTCTTCTTATCGGCATTTGGCCAATGCTGATCTTCTTTATTTTCTTTCTCCTCAGGGTATCTCTAGCTACTTTTCTCTTTCCGCCATGTCTCGAGTTGATGATATGCCTGTCAGTTTCAGAGGAAGAAATCAGCGCACCAAATATGGAGTTTTATCTGAGCGTGAGATGTTACCTACTATTTACCTCCATCATGGTGCTATGACTGCTCTTGGTATTCGTGATAGTGTGCTTTTTCTGCTGAATCAGATTGGGTGGGATAATTCACGCCTAATGACATGCTATGCCACTTATCGGAACCTTACTTTGGAATTCCTCAGCTCTTTGGCTTACTTTCCTACTCATGGGGTAGCTTTACGCCGTGGACTTGTTATTTTCAGACTTTTGGCATCACTTTTAAGTTTACCCATAAGGAATTGGTGATCTTCTTGGTTTTCCTAGTGGTTTAGGAGTTTATCATGAGACTCGAGAGGAGTACCTTGGATTTAGAGAGCTTGACTATTTTTGGGGATCTATTTCTGGAATCCTTAACCCTGAGCCCGAGGACCTTATATCAGAAAATATCCATAACCCGGCCTTCAGGTATTTCCATAAGATTCGCCCATACCATTTTGGAAAACCCGAACGTCCTCTGTTTCTAAGGATGCTGTTTATCATGTTTTGTGCCTCGGTTAATGCGATCACCTATCTCGCGAACTGGATGGATCTCATTGATCTCGATCATGCACCCATTCGGATGGGAGGTCTTGTTACTATGATTGCAAATGTTGTTGGACTTAGGCAACCCTTTAAGCATCTGAATGCTTTTAGAGGTGTTCTTTTTATGACCATCGAGTTTTGTTTCAACACTGGTATGATTGATAATCTTGGCCCGACCCAGTTTACCTTGTTGATTAATGGCCAACCTATGCAGCTATTTACCTTGCCTAGCCATGCTACGAGTGTGCATGACAAAGCCAATTGGCTTTTTGATCTCGATCACACCTCAACACTCCGAGACTCCACGGGATTATGAGGTATTAGAGGATTACGAGGTAGATCCCATCGTGCCTCTGGTTTTAATGTTCTGAGCCTCCTCGCATCCTTCCACCACTCCTCTGATCGACACGCTTATGCATCGAGGCTCCTACCATTGATTATATGCGCCCTCCACGCTCTCCGGTGGAGCATCGCCTTAAGAAATGATTTGGAGTCTGAGCCGATTTCTATGGTTTTATGGACATTGTTTCTGCGCAATTTCAGGAAGTTTTCACCTATTTCCATTCTTCCTCTGCTCATAAAGCAGGACCATCTAGTGGCTAGGATTCTTGAGTAGTTTATTTAGTTTAGTTTAGTTTAGTTTGATTTCATTAGAATTTTATAATGCTTTCGTTATGTTATTTTTATTATGCTTTCCTTCCAAATTACTTGATTCCTACATTGTAAGCAACTTTGATCTCCATTCTAATGCAATTCATGTTTTCTTATTATCATAATATTACAGTACTGTTTATCACTTACCATATATTATTACTGTTTCATTTCACTCTTTGACTTGCATTATCATTATTACTGCTATAATTGTTGCTTTGCCCGTATGCTGAAAATCCTATTGCATTCCGATTCTCCTTCGTTATTATCGCATTGAGGACATTGCTCCTTTTTAGTTTGGGGGAGTCGGATTATTTCCTTGCTTATTTATTTTCTTTGCTCTCTTTGTGGTAATTTTCCTTTTATTTATTTTCTTGTTATTTATTTTCTTGTATCGCAAATTTCAATTCAATAAAATACATGTTTATGTCAATTTTAATCTTATATGCAAAATTTAATGCTTATTCGAATTCTCCCTATTTCTTGCGCCATAACAAAAATTTTAAAACACATTTATAAACATATTCAACTAGTATTAAGGTTGCTTAATCTAAATAAGAATTCGAGTACAACTTAGCAAAATTGTTATCGTCCTAACACTTTAAAACCCCCAATATGTTAGATTGATTTAAGTACTTATTATACCGACACCTTAAAACTTAGTTTTAGATTAGCCCCAAGTAGTTTATTAAGCAGTCGGCACCGCCACAAAACACAAACTACGTGGAGAACCGATGAATATAAGTGTTTGATCAAATATCTTTAAGAAAATTGCTTTTATTTAAGATGCACTTACTAAGTTAGATGGTCCTTACCAGATCATTTAATCCAAAAAGTTGCTGAAAATATGAATTTTATGCAAAATAATCCATTATAAAAATTGGTTCAGTGGTCCCTGGTGCTGAACTTGGTAGGGCGAATTACGGTTCGATCCCCCGCAATTTTTAAATTGGAAAAAGGAGTACCAAATGATTAATTACCAGAACTCCTAGCTGGCTTATTAAGATCAAATTCACTAACCGGTTACTCCACTATGTGCGTGTACGGTAATGGGCTTAATGTGATTGCACTAGAATGAAACCGGGCGAAATAAAACATAGTGTTAGGTTGAAGCTATAATGACATGACTTGAATTGGTCTGCATAGATGGGGTTGTCTAGTGTTTCTACGGTAACTTTGGTGTTTAAGTTCAACCTTAATTCTCTGATGAAAAATCAATGTGCAACCTGGTACAAAGTAATGTATGTTCTTATATTTGTGTTTATCTGTGCTTCGAATATTTTCATTTTTACTTTTTTTGCTTGAGGACAAGCAAAGGTTTAAGTATAGGGGAGTTTGATAACGCATTTTTATATAGTATATTTGATTCAATTTTCATAAATAATGTTAGTATTTTCATTTAATTATTTCATTTTATTTCCATATTACGCTGGTATTTTTATTGTTTCAGGTATTTTATTTTAAATAAACAAATTGAGCAAAGTGAAGAAATTAAGAGGATTATTTAATTAATTATGCAAGAAATGAAGAAAAGGGGTGTGCAAAGTAAAACAATGGATCAAAAGTCCAAAGCAAGCAAAAGCCCAAAGCAAGCAAAAGCCCAAAGCAAGCAAAAGTCCAAAGCAACCAATGGCCCAAAGCAAACAAAGCCAAACCCTAATTGCCACGCAGGAGAGTGAGACCCACGTCTCCACTCTCTCCGCAAAGGGAGGTGCCCGCCTCGGTCTCTCTCCCTAGTGGGAGACGCCCGCCTCAAAAGCCACGTCAGCCCTATATTATGCTTGAGGACGCGTCTCAAGTTGGAGAAAAATAGGAGAAGATCCGGGACGTCCATCTCAAGTAGTGGGCAGTTGGAGCGAGTGTTTTTAGGAAGAAGCTACGAAAATATCTCAAACGGAGGTTACTTCATATCACTATAAAAGGACCTCTCCAGTTCATTATTCAACAGACCGAATACACCGAGTTCTCAGCATTATTTTTTCCAGTTTAAAGTTTACTTTCCTGTAATTTATTTTCCGTTGTAATTCAGAATTCAAGAGTTATTTTTCCAGCATTGTTCTAGTTTTCAAGCATTGTTATTTGTATTCCTGGTGAAGATCCGAGACGTTGTACGAGCTATTCTCAGCTTCGAGGATTCTTTCCAACATTTATTTAATTCAGGTTTTTATTTATATTGCTTTATTTAATTAATTATTGCATGAGATATATTTGTTTGCCATGAGTTTATTGATGAATGTTAAAACCTTAAATTTATTCATGTTTGTTCTTATAAATATGTCTGGCTAAATTATTTAAATATCGGTATGTAATGAGTTAATTTAATAGTATCCGAAATAAACTGGCTTTATTATATTTTATAAAATAAATACTTTTTCTGATTTAGTTATCTAATTTATTTTGTTAAAAAAAAGTTTAGAAACCAACAGAGCGAAAGTTTGAGGTTAATAAACTGACTAAGATTAGAAACCAACAGAGCGACAGTTTGAGGTTTAGAATCAGATAGTAGGTACTAGGTATTGGAACCAACAGAGCGACAGTTTGAGGTTTAAACCAATTAAACTTTATTTATTTTCAAAAAGTAATTTTAAAATCAATGGGATAGCGAAAGCATACATCAGAGTTTAAAATTATAATCTACTTCAATAGAGCGACAGTTTGAGAATAGATTTTTAAATAAATACTTTTTGCCTAAAAAGAAATTATTATCATTTTTTAGAAAATAAGCCAGTGGAAAACCGGATTCTGAGAATTAACAAAGTACATACCGATATTCGCATTATTATTATTTTAATTAAAATTAAGTTTTATTGCCCAAAAATTCCCAAAATTTATTTATTGATAGCTATAGCTTTACACTGTGGTTTAGATTACGTTAGATCGATTTATAGTCCCTTTGGTTCGATATCTTTTAAAACTACGCGATAGGGCTGTATACTTGCAGTCTCCCGATTATTATAGACGATAAAGTCGCGATCAACCCCAAACCAACACTATGATCTTAGAGGAAAAAACCTAAGGTTTTTCCCAATGAAACCCCCAAAAATTATCAACTCAATCTTAGGTTACACTAATATAAATTGAACGTTATCAACATAAATCTAGATGACACTCAAACAAAGAATGATTATATGTAATTTGTTTGTGTGTAAGCATAGATGAGAGGTTGAAGATGATGAACAATTTTTGTATGTGTTTATAGTTTCATTAACTTGAAAATGATGCATGTACTGAGTATTTATATGTGTGCAAGTTGGAGGCAGAAAGACAAAACTGATGCATGTAATACAGTATGTGTCAACACATATAAGTCATGTATCGATACATATAATGACATGTGTTGACTTGTTCAAGGTCATGTGTCGACCCAAAGAAACATAAGTTACAAGTTTTTATTGCATCCTTCAGATGGATGCATTAAACATTTTCATGTCTGTGACATTTATGAAATATAATGTAATTTTTTTGTCAGTTTGCACTAACACCTTCACGACATGAGGGTATTTCTAAATGACTTCTTTGCATTTGGTATTGAAACATTCCTCCAAGATTATCTCTCAGGTCGTGTTCAAAAAATTGTACTATAAGAACTTGGATTAAGGTTCCTTGTTCCCTTCTTTATATTTGTCTTCATTGGGCTTGTTGTCTTCATGCTTTCCATTTTAAGATGTCACATTCCTTCAAACATATTTTCCTCGTAACTTCTGTTCATAATTGAAATAGGGTTGGGCTCAAGTAGGAAGATAATTCATGCTCTCTAGTGGTGGTAAAGAATATATGTGTCCAATGGTCTAGAAAGGGGGGGGGTGTTGAATTGATCAATCCACATAAATATTTCTTTAAAATTATTTTAAAAGGTTTAATCAGAGTTTTGTAAAACAAAATATTTAAGGAGCGAAATAAGTATAATATGCGCAATTGAAACGTTTACATGATTAACATAGTTTTCAGACAATAGAATGAAATAGAAATGATAAAAATGCTAAACTCACAATGCGTCTATTACCTAAGTTAAATTTATACGAGGTGTATAAATTGAATCTAGTTAATTAAATATCAATATAATAAAAAAAATACATAGAACTAATCACACATAATGAATATTCAGATGGTTTGATCTATCAGAGAATTTAGCATATACAAGAAATTGTCGTAAGATGATAAAACATAACCACATGCAATTTCTAATAAAGCAGAAAATCTTAATCATTGGATTATATACTAAAATTAAAGTGAGATAAGGGAGAAGAAAATTGTACATAAGTAGGCATGACCTAAAAATTCGCCTCTGTTGTCTAGACCCCACCGTCCCAACCTCGAATCTAATAGGGAAAAACCAATTTTATTGTGCGGGTGTGGAGAAAATCCAATTTTTAATTACGGGGGCAGGGGCGGAGATGTTAATACCCGCCCGTTTTGCCATTTTTTTACCCTTATTTTTATTAATTTTATTACCTATTTATCCTTTTTTTTTAATCTTAAGGTAACATGTTTATAAGAATTAATATTAATTATTTTGAAAATATAAATTAATAAAAATGACCAATTATTATGATTATTATTAAAATAACCGAGTATTTAGTTTTATTATTGATTTTTGTTACTATAAAATATGCCTTTAAAAAAATTTTCTAAGGGTGGGGGCGGGGAAACCCGTTTTCTATTGGGTGGGGCATGGGTGGTACATTGTCACCTGGGGCAATGGCAGGGCTAGTATAGGGTGGCGGAAGCAACGACGGTATAAGGTGGCGGGGGTAGGGCTGATAATACTTAAAACCGCTCTTTTCCCGCCCCGTTGTCATGCCTATACACATGATTTATAGTGGTTCAACGCATTCTTCTTCGCTTTGCACTTAATTGTTTTAAAATGGAAAAACAATGAAAATTTGTTTAGTATTCCACTATAGTGCCAAAAATTACAAAAAAAAAACATGTACAACGAATTATCAAAACAATACTAATCACTTTAAGCCAAACAACGCTTAAGCGAACACATTTGTAAATTTCGATTTCTCTTATGTTGAGGCAGAACACTAAAATTTCTAATCCACAAGATCTTACTAATCTCGAGTCAATTTCTTTCTATACACAAATTCCTGCTCCAAGCATTCGCTTGTAGCCACCTTCACCCAGTCTTACCAAATAACCTTTGTCAGAGATTTCGTTTTGTTAAAAAAATTTGACGCTCCCAACTTGTTTCTATAGCCGCATTCACTCAGCTCTACCGAAGTCTTCAATAGAAGATAGAGTAATCTTTCATTTTCTTGGAAGTCAATATCCTAATTTCATAAACACGAAGTGGATCTTTATTCTGAATTTCTGATAAACAAAAAACTTCAAATAAGAAACCAACTTCCTTAGTGTACCTTGTATCTACCACTCACATTTAATTTTTGGAGTTGACTTCAACAACAATGAGAATTCTTGATTCAAGATTGAAGATGGTGGTTATTAGAAAGAAACTCACAAAATACATTACATTTCAAATGAACAATGTTCTAGGAAGTTTTTCTCAAGGTTGGAACAAGTGAGAGAGTGTTTGTGATTGAAAAACACAGATGAGTTGTGAAAAATGGATTTTTGTTTGTGATGGAGTTTCTATTGCTTAGAAAAGGTTCACACGGTTTCTACCCCCTTTGTTCCCTCTAGTATTATGGAGAAATGACAATTTTTGTATATATGTGCTAGAAGTTAGGTTCAAAAGGTGAGAAAATGAGCAGTTAATTTGAGTCAAATCAAATAGTTATGATTAGATTAAATAATTACTTGAATTAATGTGATAAAATATGGGAACTATCAATTTGATTTGGATCATGATTTAATACTATGGTTGAAGTCAAGCAAATGATTGATTTGAGGCATGGTTATTTTTGAAAATGTGTATCCTCGTTATTCAAGTCAAGAGAATTTTGATTTAAGTGAAGGAGCGTTGCTATTTGAGTCTCACATATTTTTTATTCGAATCAACTAGTCAGTAACAAAATTCATATTTCAGGTTGACTTTTTATTCTAATAATCCACGTGTTTGATTCAAATTAAATTTTTTTTAAAAAAATTATTTTAAACTTTCTAATGCCATTCAAAACACATACAAAATATTGACTTTTGCCAACTTGTTCACACTAAAAACACAATGCACAAAATATCTTTTATTGAATACAAGGGTGGGCACAGAGTACAATTATAATCTATTAAACAAATTTACACACAAATTGAAAGGAAAACAAATCAAATTACAAGAAAATGATACGGAACATCATACGTATTACCTTTCTTCATTCCCACATATAGAGATATTCCAAAAACACACTTATGATAGATGTGCAGCCATAGGTTCAGCTGCAAACTCAACAGAACTAAATGATTGCGGGGATGCTGCAAACAACATTTGATCCACAGGTCCTGGTGCCACAATACCGGAGCTTTTGAATTCCGCCATTATGCGCCGAGCATTTCCACCTTTCATCTCACACAACTTAGGAAGAAACACATCTTCACTGGCTGCTAGGTTGAAGTAAAGATCAACAACATTTGGACAATTTTTGTAACACTGTGGAGAACATAACTTTGCTATGAAACGAGATTCCAGAAGTGCATCTGATGAAATTCCAAGTGATAATCTGTCTAAATTACAAGCTTTTATGCATTGGTCGCTTTCAATGTGATCTTTTAGTTTACCAGCTTCTATCTCTGATGTTTTGCATGTGTATGCTTCTTCACCTGATCTTTTCACATGTTTCTCTAGGACGCACCTTTTGCTGTTAGATGAAACAGCGAATGAACATGTTTCCTTGCTTAGATTCTCACACTCTATTGCTCCTGCATTGATTTCACATTACAATATTAGTTCATGATATAAAATGATTAGAAATAGAAATTTTTGGAGACATACCTAGAGAGCATGGCAGGTTTAGAGATGTGACCAGGGAAACTATAACCAAACTCCTTAAGATAAATTTTGAGGCCATGGCTTAAAGCAAAAGAAAGCTAGTGACCAAACTGGTTGAGAATTTAGTTGATTATAGGTATCAAATTTGTGCTTGGAGAGATGTGTTTATAAGGGTCGATGCTTCGTGCATTTATAGTGGTTTTCCTTTTGGAAATATGACGCAAAAGAAAGAAAAAGTAATAGATGATATACGTGTACTTTATGTGTCTTAAGATCAATTATGATTGACTAAAATATTCAAATATATTAGTATCAATCAAGGGTGTACAAAGTTTTACAGATTACAAAGTTTTACAATATTAAAATTACTGGTGGTAAATTGGATCGGTCTGTTGGATATATCCATTTTATTCGTATTTTAGTGCGGGACGGACTAAGATTTAGGCCCTCAATCTCTAATGCGACAAGCTTATTCCGTCCCGTTTTCAACGTGGATTTTTGCGAGCATATGTATTTTCATAAATTTTTATGTTTTTAGATTTAAAAGATGCAATGTCTGCGGGTTTTCTCCGCTCCACCCTCATTTTTTACGGAACGAGACTAGATTTTAGGTTCACATCTTTAACTATGTCTGTTTCACTATATTTTTTTACGAGTTTTACAGAACGAACATAAACAGAACAGGTATATCTGTTTGCCACCCCAATTAAAATCATTCACAAACACACGACTGTATAATTAGTTATGAAATAAATTATGTATATACTGATTCACCCAGTCAAAGTTAAGAAAGACTAATCCAGTCTCACAATTAAAAGATTTTTACTATAATCATACTTATTACATACAACCACTAAAATAATCAAGTTTTGAATTTCTCCGCCTCACGCTAGAGGATTATTCTACCTTACGTTTTGTAAGAGTTTTACTGCCTTAAACCTTAAGAGTTTGTTTGAGAATTTGAAAGAGAATTCAAAAAATATTTTTTTGTCTTACACAAGAGTACTGTTCTGTTTTATTTATTGTAACTATTCTACACCAATACTTAGAAATTTTTTTAAATTCTTCTCACTAGAAAAATTTGAAAAAATTTCAAAGTATTTTGTTTACAAGAACTCTCACAGTATTTACGTGTGTGCATTTTTGTGCTTGATATTTTTCTTTATATATGACGAGAAAAACTTTCATACATACGAACATAAATTTTTATTGTTACAAACAACTAATAAATTTATAAAAAAAAATTAAATTGATATCATAGGATTGGTTTGATTACGAAAGAGAGAATATAATAATTTTAATTTTTAATTAATTAAAAAAATATAATTAATTATTTATAAAATCAAATGTTATATTTGTGTGTATTTAAGTTTTTTCTTATACATGATTGAAATTTTTGCATTGTTGTATTATCCTTATCAATCATTTGACCGCTAGAAAATGAACAGTTCAAGTTACATCAAGTCTTTGTAAGTTCAAGTTACATCAAGTCTTTGTAAATTAAGTGTAGATGATCGCTTCTTCAATAAAGCGTAAATAATGAATTGAGATTCTCTAACTTTTAATTGTTTAACTTTGCCTAACCTTAGACATTTTTTTGAGGAGAAAGAGTTGAACAACAACAAAAAAGAGCGGAAAATAGAGGTGATGAGTGGATTTTTAGAGAGATATAGAGAAGACGTTAGGATGCATTTCCTTCCCCAAGTGAATTCAAATGACCATTTTTGTAAATGATCATATTAGCCTTAAATAGATGGTCAATTTTGTTGAATTGAGCTCAAATAATCATTTTTTCTTGAAGGCATATGATCACTACTTATGGAACTGCAAATGATCATTTTAGTCAATTCTATTAACTTTAACTTTAGATGATATTTTTTGTATTCTTGTATAGATGATCATTTCAAATTTTCTAAAATAGACTATTATTCATCATGATTATTATTCATTAAGTTTTTTTTTTTGTATATATGATTTTTTTTTATGTATGAATGATTTTTTTCCCTAGTGTCTCTTTATTTCCAGTTGATTAATGCAAATATGTTATATGTTAAAATAAAATAAAGGATTAAATATGTTTTTTTCTTATAAATATTTTAATTTTAATTTTTAATTTTTTATAAAAAAAAAAGTAGAATTTTAATTTATAAAAAATTATTTTTGTTTAGTCCCTGAAAAGGGACTAAAATTATGTACAAAAGTAATTTTATAAATTAAAATTTAATTTTTTATAAGATTAAAAATCATTTTAAATAATTTTATAAGAACTAAAAATATATACCTAAAATAAAATATACTAGAATAACAACTATTATATTATTATTAAAATTCTTTAAATAAAACTTATTGTTCTTTAAACCATTATTAGCAACACACTCTGTTTATATAAATAAAAAATGTAAATATCCCCTTTCAACACACGAGAAAGAAAAAGTCTCATTATGTTTTTGTATAATAATTAAATTACTTCTTCTTTAAAAGATAACATCCTTATGTCCCCCATTTAGAAAGAAAAATATATATTATAAGCTGTTTTGCAATGGATAGAATGATTTCTTTTTGTTTGTAACTAGTAATATTTTTATTTAATCAAAATATCATTCTTAAAACCTTTTTTGTTTGCAAAATACACAATAGAATTATAACATGTGTTTTTGCGAAACAATGGCTGAACGTGTGTGATGAATCAAGCTTGCATTTAAATACATAGCAGTCAACTTCTGCATATTCTCGTGGAAAATAAAATAAAATTAAAAAATCCTAACAAATGGAAAATCCCGTTTTTTTCTCAATACAGAAATGTTAAAGTCTTAAAAACTTCCTTAAGGTTGAGGTTTCTTGGAAGAAACTAATCACGAGTTATTTTTTTAATATATTTAACATATCTTATAAAATCTTATAAACAGAGTTTCTTGGAAGAAACTAATCACGAGTTATTTTTTAATATATTTAACATATCTTATAAAATCTTATAAACAGAGTCCAAGGGAGTGTTAATATCATCACGTTTTTCAAATATTTTTAAAAAAGTGTATTTAATACATTTAAATAGAATTTTCTTTTTAATGAACAAGAGGGCGAAGCCTAAAAAAACAAAGTAAACAAAACGATAAATTTTCGAACACTAATATTATTGACATCCTTTGCAAGTGGATTTAAAAAACCGTAATATTATTTCGAGACATCATAACTTGATGTATAGTCCATTCAATTTTCACATCAGCGTACGAATTAACTTCTCTATAGATATGAAATATCTGAACATCGTTAAGATTCTTAATTAAATCTTAAATCTATTTGATTAGGGCATAACCTTCAACATTTTTTGTTGGCTTGTTTCTGATAACCCCAACTACCCCATGGAATCAATATAGAATTTAAAAAATACAAAGAAGTATTAACTTTTTTTAAATAAATAAAAAATCCTTCAGATATTATTAAAACAATATAACTAATATTGAATTAACTGATTGATTGAAGTATGAAGATTAACAATGAACATATATGACAAAGAATTTGCTTGTCATACAAACAACACAACAAAACTAAGTTAACCAAATCAGTTTGGAAGTGTAACTATCAAACTTAATTTTGTAAATTTTTAACTAATATTAGTTTTGTTATTCGATATATCCCCTTGAAAAATTAGGGTTTGACTTTTGAAAAACTATAGTTTGAAGTGGTGCATTGAGCGTGGAGCAAAGGGGTATTATTTACAACTGCGCATCATTGGCAGATGGGAGATCGAGAAATTTTCTGAAAACAACGACTTCAGATTGTGAAAAATTAATATACAAACAATTTTAATTCAAGAGAAGTGTATTGATGCTTCGAAGAGTGAAGCATTGATGCATGCAAGTCTTACACAGATATAAAAGACAGAGATAGTGGATAAGGCCACAAGTGTCATTATCTTGTACCTCGGGGATAAAGTTCTAAGAGATGTCTCCAAGGAGCAAACAACGATTGCTATGTGGGTAAAACTTGAATAACTGTATGACTAAGTCTATGGCTCACAAGTTGTGTCTGAAACAACAACTCTATTCATTTTGAATGGTGGAGCATAAATCCATAGTTGAGCAACTTACAGAATTTCACAAGATTATTGATGATCTTGAGAATATTAAAGTGAAGATTGATGATGATGACAAGGCTTTACTCATGTCGAGTTCACTACCCATATCCTTTGAGCACTTTAAGGAGGTCTTTCATTATGGTAAGTGTTAAGGACCAAAATATAGATATTTTTGTAGATAATTTTGTGGTCCTTTACTATATCTTTTGTAAATTAGTAGTATTTAAGTTGTTAATTTGATATAAATATGCTTTTATGTAGTTTTTGTTGTAAATAACTTAGTTTACCAAGTTTTATGTTCATTTTGTAGGTTGTTGAAGTGGATTCTTGAAGCATTGAAGTTTTGGGCAAGCTTGGATCAAGTTGGACCAACAAAAGAGCCATTTTTGATGTTTTGAACAGGCAAGGCCACTGAACGCAAATCAAAGCGCGTTTTTCCTGTTACTGTTCAGGCAGAACAAATTTGAGTTTGTGAGGCCGCTGAGAGGCGTGGTCCCGCTGAGCGCGAGCCACTGAACGTGACCTCCTTATTTGTTGAGGGCGCTCAGCGCGGTCAAGTCGTTGAGCGGATACCTATCATGGTCACTTCTATAAGTACCATGCTTAGATATTTTCTTCAACAACTCTACCTTTTTCCATCCAAAATTAGATTTAGGGCATAGAAGCAAGCTATTTTCTCCAATGTAACTCAAATTCTTGGAAGAATATCTTGAATCTTTGTTTCTTTATTTTCCATCCATGTTCATCATCATCACTCCATTTCTTGCAAGTCAAGCTACCATGATAATGAGTAGCTAAATTTCTTTGGGTCAAGATTAGAGGTAGTTAACCTAACTTTTATGTATTTCTTTTAATCTCTTGGTGTATGAACTTGGTTGATGATATATATATGTTGAATATCTTTGTTTTACTATCTTTTTATGCTTTGGATCATGATTGAGAAATATGCTTCAAAGTTGACCTAAGATATTCTTCTACTAAGGAACAAATGCTAGATATAGATTTGTGAGTTAGTATTTACTTGTATTGAACTTAAAGATTATCATGTCAATAGTTAGAGTGAGACATCATCTAAAGATTAACATGATAAAACTCACAATATTGGTTGGACATCAACAATATTGAGAGGATACGTAATTATATCGATCATCAACTAGTTCACCCGCTTGGTTAATTGAATTTATATGAAATTAGGTTAATGAAACTAATCTTGACATGCCTTTACCAATTGAAAACCAACCAAAACTCTCTTTAATCCAAACAACTCTCTTTTAGAAAACAAAACCCTTTTGTTACCAAATCTTAAAATATGTTTTAACTATTGAACGACGATAATATCACATCAATCCCTGTGGAAAACGATAATTAAAAATACTGGCGTAAGAAAATACGTACAACAGTAAGGAAGATACTATTACTTTGGATGAAGTCCAGACGGCGGTGAAATCCAATGAATTTTCAAAGTCGAAAGATTTGAAGATTGAAGATAGAGGTGACGGCTTAAATGGGTCAAGATGAGGAGTTGAGCGTAAAGGGATGTCAAAATCAAAGAGGTCTGACAAGTCAAAGGTAAAATATTTTAATCGTCAAAAAATTGGTCACTTTAAAAGGGACTGTCTTGAGAGAAAGGTCAATGGATATTTTGTTCAAGCAGCAATTGCCTTGGGTGAGGAAATTATGAGGATGCCGATGTACTAGTAGTATCGAGTTTAGAAATTAAAGATAGTTGGGTCATTGACTCAAGTTTCTCAAATCACATGTATCCAAGAATAGAATACTTTGAAACTTTGAAGATGGTTGAAGGTGGAGTTGTTCGCCTTAGTGATAATAAGTGTTGCAAAGTTCATGGTATTGGTACGTTGAGACTTAAAATGTTTGATGATCATAAACTTCGTATTCACAATGTGAGGTATGTACCAAAAATCAAGCGATTTTTTTATCTATAAGTATGTTGATGATATAGGCTATTGTACTAGAGTTGAACATGAAGTGTTGAAGATTTTGCGTGATGAATTGATTATTGCTTAATGGTTAAAATATACGGTCTATATATTTTAGAAGGTTCAAATATTGTTCATTTATCATTAACTAGTGGATGCTTTCATGGCAAGGAAGAACTATGAGATTTGGGTTTAAAGTGTTATGAATGCCTCGAGAAAGTTTCAGAAGAGTATAATGAATTTTACAGAAATCAAGGGATAAAATTGCATGTTACCACTGAGTTGTTATTAAGTTTTTGGGGGAAGAGTTGAGGTTAAAACAACTTACTTGGTTGGTAGATAATTTCTTCAGAGGGAGAATAGTGAAAACCAATGGAGTAACCTGGTAAAACCTATAACGGAGAAAACTCGGTTTGAGACGGAATTTCCTACTACGGATACTAGCAGTAGTAAGGGAACAATTACAAGATCTATGATTATCATTTGACTTATGATAAGGTAAGAAGAGTTATTGAGCTGTAACCATGGATGTTACGTTAAATGATAAAGAAAAATGACTATGGTATATAAAGCCTGCAACACTATCTTATTGAGCCTTGGTGATAAGGTTCTATAGCAGGTTTCGAAAGAGACGACATCGTCAGGTATATGGGAGAAACTCAAAAGTTTGTACAAGACCAAATTGTTGGTCAATCGCCTCTACCTGAAGCAAGATTTATATTCATTCAAGATGGGTGAAGTCCAAGTCAAGTATGAGTAGTTAGATATGTTCAAGAAGATGATTCTTGATCTTGAAAATATCGATGTCAAAATCGAGGATGAAGATCAAGCATTGTTACTACTGTGTGCTTTTCTTAGAACACATGCTCACTTCAAAGAAACTTTCTTGTATGGAAGAGAGTCTCTGACTTTTCAAGAAGTTAAATCACTTTGCATTCTAAGGATTTGAACGAATGAAATGAGCACACGATATCTTCGACTAATGAAGGTATGTCGATTAAGTCGAAATTCACAGAGAGATATGGTAAGTTCGACAAGAAGAAGGGTAAAAGTCAGCATAAGTCTTACAGTGGTGATGCATCTGGTATTCGATGTTATCACTGTAAGATGGAGGGTCATTCAAGAAAGGTGTGCCCTGAATGCATAAAAGATCATAGAGGCGAGGATAATGGAAAAGCACCCATTGTTCAAGATGATTACATCTCATATGATGTTTTTATGGTTTCAAGCGGCGACTCAAGTAAATAGTGGATTATGGATTCAGGTTGCACTTGGAACATGACTCGAAACAAAGACTTGTTTGAGGAACTATGTGATAAAAATGGTGGATCTGTATTGCTTGGAAAAAAATAAAGCTTGCAAGATTGTAGGCGTTGGATCTCTAAGATTCAGGCTCCATGATTATTCAATAAGGTTGTTGACTAAAGTCGGGTATGTACTTGATATGAAGAGAAATTTGATTTCTCTTTGTGAATTTGATAAGAAAGGATATGTATTCCAAGGATATAAAAGTATCCTAAGAGTCATGAAAGGGTTGAAGGATGTAGTGAGAGGTGTGAAGAAATAAAGCTCGCATACCCTTAAGGCTAAGGTTGCAAGTGGTTTTGCAGATGTTGCATCTATGAAACCTTTGTCTAAGATAAAATTTTGGCACATGAGATTGGGCCATGTCAGTGATAGGGTCTGGTCGAATTGGGGAAATAAACTCTACTTGGTGGAGACAAAGTTGAAAAGCTGAAGTATTGTGAACCATGTGTACTTGAAAAACCTTGCAGAATGAAGTTTAATAAAGGCAAACAAAGAACACATGGATCCCTTGATTATATTCATGCTGATCTTTTGGGGCTTGAGAGGTTTCCATCTCATTCAGGAACTAAGTATTTTTTATCCACAGTTGATGATTATTCCATAAAGTTATGGGTATTCATCCAGAAGACGAAGGATGAAACTTTTGAGAATTTCAAAACTTAGAAGACTCTGGTCAAAAATTAAAATGGCAGAAAGGACAAAAGGTTTATAACCAATTCATTTTGTTCTTCTTGTTTCTCTCTTTCCTAGTGAGTTTCTTGCCATTAAATTAACCCGTTGGATTTTCTCAATAGCATTCTTAACAGCGGCATAAATGACGTTGACACCTTCGTCAACAGCATCATCGAGCACTCCTCCAATGTGTCAACAGCATCATCGAGCACTCCTCCAATTATAATACTAGTGTTGTGGATTGCGGCAATGTCCAAGCACCAATGAACTCAAACAATGAAACACAATTCTACCCTAATCAATTGGCTAATCATCTTTCACAAAAGGAAGGTTCCACAACATGCCAAAGTTTTAGGTCATACATAAGCTAAAACATATATTTAAAAAAAAAAAAAAGTAAACTCTTAATCGTGTAATGTAATCAAAGATCTTAACCACTGTGTTGAATAAATAAATAAAAAAAGATCTTCCATGTGTTAAGGAAGTTAAAAAATTTCCCCACGGACCATTAAAGAGAGCATCGGTTGACAGCTATTCTGATTCAGATTCAAACTATGAATGCACTAAGTAACCATTGATCTTCATAAACGAACATTCATCCAAGCACAAATTTGTTAGCAGCAAAATTCCAAACCAGGATTAGTCACTAACTTTCTTTTCCTTTAAGCCATGGCTTCTAAATTTATCATAAGGAGTTTGGTTATAGTCTCCCTTGTCATGTCTCTAGCCCTGACATGCACTCTCGGTAAGTCTCCATAGTTTTTTGAATACTGGATTATATATTATAGACACTTCTAATCGAATTGTGTCGTGAAATCAATACAGGAGGAATAGAATGTGGGAATTTAAGCAAGGAAACATGCTCATTTGCTGTCTCATCTAGCAGTAAAAGGTGTGTTCTAGAGAAACATGTGAAAAGAACAGGAGAAGAAGCATACACATGCAAAACATCAGAGATAGAAGCTGATAAACTAAAAGATCACATTGAAAGCGACCAATGCATAAAAGCTTGTAACTTAGATAGAAAATCACTTGGGATTTCATCATACTCACTTCTTGAATCTCGTTTCACAGAGAAGCTATGTTCTCCACAGTGTTACAAGAGTTGTCCAAATGTTGTTGATCTTTACTTCAACCTAGCAGCTAGTGTAGGAGTGTATCTTCCGAAGTTTTGTGGTATGAATGATGTTTGAGTGTTTATAGAATAACTATAAGAGAGAGAATAAAAATTCTAGCTCAATAATACAAGTGTTAATATTTTAATAGAAAGTATTAGAGAGTAGTGTCTATAGTGTGAGTAACCTTGTATTGACTGACATGTGTCAAGTCTATAGTGTGAGTAACCTGTTGTAGCAGGTCACACACAGTTGCTACTATAAATGTAACTGTGTATTATCATTTTGTATGCAAGAGTTTACAACAGAATTCTGTTACACAAAAGAATGGAAAGTACAGTTAGCAATTCTAATATGGTATCAGTTTAGCGCTTCGATCCATGGCGTCTTCTCCTCCAGATTTCCTACCGGAATTTTTCATCGAATCACCTTCATGGCGGCGCCGGATGAATCGCCGCCTCCAATTTTCGCCAAGATCGCGCATGTGGATGAAAGGAACTTCCATCGCCAACAAGTTGAGCCTTACATCAACGCGCATGGACTCACCGAGCTGGTTGTTCGTCCTCGCATTCCTCCACAGTTCGTTGACGACGACGCCGCCAAGGTACAATCAATCCTTCCTACTGATCGGCTTCGTAGGATCAACCTTCGTCGTGGCTTCAATCCACTCTATCGAGTGAGATTCTCTCGTGTTCTTGGCCGTACTCACGCATACGAGCTTTGGGATCGTTTGTTTGGTTATTTTCGAAACGAGAGCTGCACGCCAGTTGCGTGTAGAAATGCGTGCTCTCCAGCTTGATTCTCTTTCTGTATCTGATTATTTGCTGAAGATCCGTACGATCGTAGATGCTTTGGCATCCATTGGAGATCCTATTCCTCTCTCTCATCATATTGACGTTGTTCTTGAAGGACTTCCAAGTGAATTCGCTTCTGTTGTGTCCGTTATTGAGAGTAAGTTTGGAAACATGGATCTAGACGAGGTTGAGATTCTTCTTCTTGCTCATGAGTTGAGGCTGAACAAGTTCAAAAAGTCAGTGGTCCCTGATCTTGGTTCACTAAACCTCACACATGCCTGTTAAGGACCAAATTGTAGTTATTTTGTACATAATTTTGTGGTCCTTAACAATATCTTTTTAATTAATTAGTATTATTTACTCTAGTATTTTGGTTTAAGTAAGTTTTTATTTAGTTTTTGTTCATAATACATTATTTAACTTATATTACCTTTTATTGTAGGGTTTTGCTTCAGTTCGTTCAGAATCTCAAATTCGCCGTTGCCGGGGTTTTCAGCTTATTTTGGAATTGGGATTCTAGAACTAGAAGCTATTGCTAATTCAGGATTTTATTGATTAACTCTCCCAGGCTTGGATTCAAGAAATTCAAAGAGCTTTAGAGACGATTCTTTTGAAGATAATTTTGGGTGAAGGAAGCAAGCTACAGGTCGCGCTCAGCGCGGTGCCAGCATGAGTGCGCTCAGCGCGACTTAACCGCGCTCAGCGCGGTCTGCGAAATTCAGAAAAAAGGACAGCCCATGCTTTCACCTTTTGAGCCACCAACCCATCACTTCACCTGATCTTTTTGGCTTGGAAAGGAAGCAAGAAAACATACACCATCATTATCTTTCATCTTTGTAAATCGAGGGCAAGAGTAGTAGGAAAAAACACCATAGCTTTTCCTTCTTGATTTTCTTGGATTTTCATCTCTACCAACAATCTTGAGAGCAAAGCAACCATGGAAATGAGTGGCTAAGCTCTTTTTGTGTCAAGATTAGAGGTAGTTGATCTATATAGTATGTATTTCTTTTAATCCATTTGTGTATGAACATGGTTGATGATTAATATAGTTGAATATCTTTGTTCTTCATCTTTATGCTTTGAGTTTTGCTTGGAAAAGAATACTTTAAAGTAGACCTAGGATATTCATCCTCTAATGAACAAATGCTAGGAATAGATTTGTGTGTTAGTGTTTACAAAATATTGAACTTAATGATTATCATGTTAATAGTTGTAGTGAGGAATCATGCAAGGATTAACATGATGACATTCACAATCTTGGTGGGAAATCTACAAGATTGAGAGGATATGTATTTGTAGAAATCATCTATTATGTTCATCACTTGATTAATTGAATATGTATGAAACTAGATCAATGAAACTAATCTTGACATGCTTTCTAAATTTGAAAACAATCTCAAACTCTCTCTAATCCAAACTATAACTCTCTTTGAAAGAATTAATTTAGTTGTTGTTTGGAAACTCATGGTTCTAGTAGAGTAGATAACAAAATCTTTGGTTCCATTACCTTAAAACATACTTTTCTATTGAACGACTATAACATACACCAATCCCTGAGGAATCGATAATTAAAAATACTTGTTTACGGAAAAATCCTACAACAAAATGGCGCCGTTGCCGGGGATTGGCGTTTGATGTTGTTAGTATTGCAATAGTTGTGTGTTTTAAGACTTTTTCTACTAATCTCCCTTTGTTTCTTTTGTGTGGCTAGACTTTTTCAGGAATTAGTTTATGCGGGGAAATATTCCGGTCGATCAACTCCTTTTCGATCCCGAAATTGAAAGGACGGCTAGAAGACTTAACAGTAGTGCTAAAAGACGGAAAAGACTAGCTCGACAAAGGCAAGAAAGAGGAGAAAGAGGAGAAGCATCTACTTCTTCAACACCACCCGTGTTTGGAGAAGTCACCACTATGGCGGAGAATCAACCACCACCACCACCACCACCACGGGGGCCGTGTGTCAATAGCCCTCGCCACAATGCCCAATTTGCTCGCCAAGCAAATGCAAGGGTAGCGGAGATGAAGACGGGCTTGCTTCAACTTCTCTATGCAAGTCCATTTCATGGCCACGACCATGAAGACCCTTACACTCACCTTACCAAGTTTTATGAGATCGCGGGAGCGGCCGGTGCTCCAGAAGACCAAGAAGAACAATACTTTCAAAGGCTTTTCCCTCATTCTCTAGTGGGGAAGGCAAAAGATTGGTATCTAGACCAATTGCAAGAAACCATGACAAATTGGAACGTTTTGGAGGAAAAGTTTCTTGAGAGATTTTTCCCTCAATCGCGTTTCATGGAGGCTAAGACGGCTATCTCGGTATTTTCGCAAGGAGGAAACGAGCCTTTGAATCGGGCGTGGGAAAGATACAAGTCTATGCTTAGGAAGTGTCCTAGCCACGGTTTTGACGAGCTCACACAAATTCACATTTTCCGAAATGGTCTCCAACCTCAACACAAATTGTTGTTGGATGCTACGGCGGGAGGTTCTTTGATGGCAAAAACACCGTATGAAGCAATACAAATTATTGAGAAGATGGGTAGAAATGATCATCAAACTCATCATGATCAAGGAGGTGTTCAAGTGAAGACGGGAGTTCTAGAAATTGGTTCGAGTCACGAAGCACTTGTAACGCAAAACAAATTGTTTGCGAAACAAGTCGAAGAGTTGACAAAACAAATGGCTAAACTCCCTCAACAAATCATGGAGTTACAAGGAGCATCAAATAAGCAAGCTCACCAAATAGCTTGTTGTGAATTGTGCAAAGGAGATCATAAAACCGGATTTTGTCCGCCGGAGAATGAGGAGGCGAATTATATGGCCAACCAAGGATATCAACAACGAGCTCCATACCCTTATCAAAATCAAGGCCAAGGTTACCAACAAAGGGGTAACCAAGGTTATCAAGGCGGTTGGAGACAAGATAACAATAACCAAGGAAGGCAAAATCCATATCAAACACAACAACAAAATCAAGATCAACAACCAAATCAAGGTCAACAACAAAATCAACCTCAAACTCAAGTAAGGTCTTCCAATATTCAAGACACTCTAGCTCAATTTATGCAAGCTTCTATGGCTAATCAAAAAAGCACGGAGGCATCTATAAAGAATTTGGAGACTCAAGTGGGGCAACTAGCCAAGAGAATGTCCGAACAAAAAGCTTCAACATCATTTTCTCCAACCACTCAAACAAACCCAAAGGAGTATTGCAAAGCAATTTTCACTATAAATCAAAATGAGATGACGGATTGTGAAAGCGATGAAGATGTAGAGGAGGACGAAAATGAGGAGTTAGTTGAAAATGAAAAAGAAAATGGTGTAGTTGAAAAGGAGAAAGTAGAGGAGAAAAAGAAGAAAATAAAAAAAGGAAAAGAGAAGGAAGTCACTTATCCTTGGAAAAAACTACCTTATCCTCACCTTCCCTCTAAAAAAATTAATGCTGTTGATGTGGAAGATGATTTAGTCGAAAATGATGTAGTAGTTGAAAAAGAGGATGAGATTGTAGTAGAAAAAAACGATGACGTTGTAAAGGAAGATGAGTCGGAAGATGTAGTTGAAAATAAGAGATTATTTGTTGAGGGAGCTTTAGTCGAAAAGGAGGCAAACTTAGTTGAAAAGGGGAAGGAACATGGTAAAGGAAGTAAGAAGAAAGAGAAGAAGGAAAGGAAGAGTAAAAAGGGAAGTAAAGAAGAAAGCGCGGCTCCCATTCAAAATGTACCTTACCCTCATGCGCCGTCGAAGAAGGAGAAGGCAAGACAATATGCTCGATTTATGGATGTTTTTAAACAACTTCACATAAACATTCCATTTTCCGAAGCATTGGAGCAAATGCCAAAATATGTGAAATTTATGAAGGAAATGCTCACAAGGAAGAAGAGGCACAAGGATAAGGAGACAATAGTGCTGGATGCTAATTGTAGTTCCATACTCAAGCAAGCTCTTCCAGTGAAAGAATTTGATCCGGGGAGTGTAACGTTGCCGGTGGCCATTGGAGATACATTCAAGGGTAATGGTTTGATCGATCTAGGGGCTAGCATCAATTTAATTCCATTATCAATTGTTAAAAGATTGGGGAATGTTAGAATGGAGTCTACAAGAATGGCTTTGCAACTTGCCGACAAGTCAACCATTTCACCTTATGGAGTTGTTAAAGACATGGTAGTAAAGGTGGATAAGTACTTGTTTCCTGTGGATTTTGTGGTAATTGACATGAAGGAGGATCGAGAGATACCATTAATTCTTGGAAGACCATTCATGAAGACGGCTCGCATGATGATTGATGTCGACAATGAAATTATGAAAGTGAGAGTGCAAGATAAAGAGGTGGCTTTCAATCTTTTTGAAAGAACAACGAATTCCAAAAACAAACTTGACGTTTTCCGAAATGATGCGGTAGAGAAGGAAATCAAAGAGGTTTACAATTTCGGAGGAGCAAATTATGAGGTTGGCAACATTTTCTTTGATGATCAATGATCATCATGAACCGTCGAGCTCTACCGACGTTAAACAAAGCGCTTGTTGGGAGGCACCCCAACATTGTAAGTATTCTTCCTTGAACTCATTTACACTTACCCGCACTATTAATTTTGCTGTTTTCTTAAAAATTTCCAAATTCGCAGCATCAGAGCGCCGCAGATTTTGACCCATCCTGGAAACTTTCGCTCATGATAGGCAAGGGCCTGGATTTAAAAAATAATAATTTGCAAAAATCAGATTTTTGGAGGCCCATTCGTGGCCTGAGTTGTTTAAAACAAATTTAAGGTTCTTTTCAACCCTTTTTCACTCTTTCTTCACCATTCTTCATCCTCTCAAAAATCTCAAAAATCCCCAACCAAAAATCTCCGAATCTTTGCAAATTTCTTTGTCAAACCACTCACCCAAGGCATCCTAGTAAGTATTCTATACTTTTCTTCTCTAAATTTCATGTACATTGCATGTTTAGGTTAGATTTTGAAAACCTAGGGTTAGGAATTTTCGAATTTTCTCTTAGAATTAGGATGTTTATATGATATAGAAGTATTAGGTTGTTATTTTCGCTGCCTATGGAAGTGATTTTGTGGAGAAAAATTCTGTTTTGCAGAAGAATTTTTCCGAATCAGAGCGCCAAGGTCATCGCGCTTCAATGGTCATCCAACATGGTCTGCAGAATTTTGAAAAATTCTTCTGCTGTGTTTTTATTATTTCTGATTAGTTGTAATGCTTTGGTTGGTTGGTTTGCTTTGCTGTTTGCATGATTATGTACTAATGGACACCTCGGTGTCACTTTTCTGTTGATTTTTGTGTTGAAATTTCAGATGGCACCTAAGCGACAGAGAGTTTCCTCCTCTGGGCCGGGCCTCGGCCCTCTGATTCGATCAGAAGATTTCCAGAGGCTCGCTAAAGAGCTTGAGGAGCGCAACATCTGGACGGAGCGCACCATTAGCCTCCGCAAGCGAGGCCACTACTGCACGCCTCAGACCATCCTGGAAAACTATGGGTTGGAGGTTCTGTGTAATCCTCAAACTAAGGTGAATGCGGAGCTGGTTCGAGAGTTCTATGCTAATGCTCTTCCGGCCAAGGAAGTGAGTTTCGTTTACTTGTTGGGCAAACATGTGTCTTTCTCTCGCCAAGCAATCAACAGTTTTCTGGGCATCAACTGGACAGCCCCAGAGGACCAGCTAGATGTGTACCATGAGCACTTGGCTCGTGGTAATTGGGATTACAACATGCTGAGGACTAAGCTCGCTTGTCGGGCATTCTTATGAGTTGAATCGGCTGGTCAACCCTTAAAATTCAGCAGGCCCCGAAAACTAGTGCTAGAGTGATGATGTGTGGCTCGCATAACCGAGACCTAGGAGCCACACATCTTCGATACCTATGGAGACGGCAGGTTTGATCGCTTACATGCTCGATGAGGAGCAAATTGATTTTGGCCGTCGATTGCCAACGAGTCAAGAGGGTTACGCCCGCTATACCTCCAGGGAGCGATAAAGTGTGCCTCACATATCCCGGCTTGATCATGGGTTTGTCAAGAGGCGAAGGTGGCCTTTCCGCAGAGGACACCTCACCATTGATGGAGTTGTTGATGATCACACCGTGATCGATTTTGTAGGGTCCTTGATAATACTGCCCAAGCTGTACATGCAGGCACTTCCTCGTGCAAGTCCATCAAGAATGGAACAGTAAATGCATCTCGCTCATCAGAGAGCATTTATGTTTATGCATGAGAGCATGGAGCACCTTGCACTTCAGATTCGAGAGCCCGGAGTGAATCATTTCACTCGCACGGGTGAGCAGCTCCGTGCTTATGCTGGTTGGCCCGGGGTCGGGCCAAATGCTGAGGAGGAGGTGGGAGATGAGGATGATGGTGAAGAGAGTTCGGTTCGACTCTGGTCGATTGGAGATTCGATTCTCGAGGCTGATGATTGATGATCTCTTTTATTTTCCTGTTTTTATACTACTTTCAGCAATTTAGTTTTAGATTTTACTTTTGCAATTTTAGTTTTAAACTCTGGATTTTGTTGGTTGCCATCCATTTTTGGGGATTGGCTTGTAATTCCAAATTGGTATTTTGTAGGCATGGAGCCTAAGTACTCTTTTTAAGTTTTAAACACCATTTTGGGGTGTCTTTTTATTTTTAAGTTTAGTTTCTTTTATTTTGTTCTATTTCATTTTATTTTTTAGATGATAGTATTTAGTTTGAATTTACTTCTTGGGTTTGTTCGGATTGTTCAATCGGTTCTTCAAAGCTAGTAAGCGTGTTTCACCAAAGTGATGGTGATGATAAAATTCTCGATTCATTCCACAAAGAAGGTACACGTTTTATCGTTTTGTAGAAACATAACATGTCTATGAAATTTGTTCTTTATGCAAGTCATCTTGGCATGTACAAAATTTTTTGTGTTCACATTCGAATCATTAGGACATAAACCATATATGTGAGAAGCTTCCACTTTTTACCAAATATAGAGTGTCTAATAGTTGTGTTAACTCGTGTGATTCATGCTTAATCTTTACTTGTTGTGATAACTTGGAAATTTAGAGATGATCAAGGCAAATTTTTGTGCATTATGAGAAAAACCACCAATTCTAAAAGGGCTTCAATTACCCGTGAGTGAGTGAATCCTTGTGAACCCTTTTGAGCTTAAATAGTATTTGTAGGATGAATGTATCAAATCAACTAATTGTTAAGAAGGCCACTTAATAGTTGTTGATAATCTTTGAAAAATTCAATGATAATTCATTCTATAAATCTTCTTGTTTGTGAATACCAACCCTTTTGTTAATTAACCCTTGAAGAGCATGTTCTTAAATAAAAAGGATTGATATAAATGAAGTTGGGGAGGTGAATCAAAAAGAACCTAGAATTGATGGCACAATGATCCTAAGGAAGAAAAAGAATAGAGAAAAGAAAAATACAAAAAGAAGAAAGATTTGTATATAAATAGAAAGCAAAAAGAAAAAAAAAGAGAGGATCATTGTGTGAAAAAGAAAAGAGGTTGTGAATAATAAGATGGGAATTAGTTATGAAATGCTCTTCGTATCCTTTTACCCGACTCGTTTCAATGGCTTTGTACTTAAAATATCCCTTGCTTCTAACCTAAGCCAAGTTACAACCTTGAAAGTCCTTAGTGATCTTCGTTTCTATGTTATCATTTGACTTGTTTCGATGAATGCATGAATTATTCTGGATGTGCATAATTATTAGTGAGAGTGTTTGGTCCTTTGTGAATATACATTTTGTTCTTCCTGAATTTCGAAGAAATGATTAGGTGATTCAAGTGTGAACATATCTTTCATTTTGTTACATGTTTTGAGCTATTGTATTTAGAACTTAATTCATGACCATGTTGTGTTTAGAAGAAGCGATTGATGTGTGCTTTTACCTGGTATGTCGAGTTTGAACCATTATCCTTGTGTGAGTTTGCATGCTTGCATTTTGTTCTTTTTAGCTTTGTGAGATTATTGACTTTTGTTTGGGGACAAACAAAGAAGTAAGTTGGGGAGAGTTGTTAAGGACCAAATTGTAGTTATTTTGTACATAATTTTGTGGTCCTTAACAATATCTTTTTAATTAATTAGTATTATTTACTCTAGTATTTTGGTTTAAGTAAGTTTTTATTTAGTTTTTGTTCATAATACATTATTTAACTTATATTACCTTTTATTGTAGGGTTTTGCTTCAGTTCGTTCAGAATCTCAAATTCGCCGTTGCCGGGGTTTTCAGCTTATTTTGGAATTGGATTCTAGAACTAGAAGCTATTGCTAATTCAGGATTTTATTGATTAACTCTCCCAGGCTTGGATTCAAGAAATTCAAAGAGCTTTAGAGACGATTCTTTTGAAGATAATTTTGGGTGAAGGAAGCAAGCTACAGGTCGCGCTCAGCGCGGTGCCAGCATGAGTGCGCTCAGCGCGACTTAACCGCGCTCAGCGCGGTCTGCGAAATTCAGAAAAAAGGACAGCCCATGCTTTCACCTTTTGAGCCACCAACCCATCACTTCACCTGATCTTTTTGGCTTGGAAAGGAAGCAAGAAAACATACACCATCATTATCTTTCATCTTTGTAAATCGAGGGCAAGAGTAGTAGGAAAAAACACCATAGCTTTTCCTTCTTGATTTTCTTGGATTTTCATCTCTACCAACAATCTTGAGAGCAAAGCAACCATGGAAATGAGTGGCTAAGCTCTTTTTGTGTCAAGATTAGAGGTAGTTGATCTATATAGTATGTATTTCTTTTAATCCATTTGTGTATGAACATGGTTGATGATTAATATAGTTGAATATCTTTGTTCTTCATCTTTATGCTTTGAGTTTTGCTTGGAAAAGAATACTTTAAAGTAGACCTAGGATATTCATCCTCTAATGAACAAATGCTAGGAATAGATTTGTGTGTTAGTGTTTACAAAATATTGAACTTAATGATTATCATGTTAATAGTTGTAGTGAGGAATCATGCAAGGATTAACATGATGACATTCACAATCTTGGTGGGAAATCTACAAGATTGAGAGGATATGTATTTGTAGAAATCATCTATTATGTTCATCACTTGATTAATTGAATATGTATGAAACTAAATCAATGAAACTAATCTTGACATGCTTTCTAAATTTGAAAACAATCTCAAACTCTCTCTAATCCAAACTATAACTCTCTTTGAAAGAATTAATTTAGTTGTTGTTTGGAAACTCATGGTTCTAGTAGAGTAGATAACAAAATCTTTGGTTCCATTACCTTAAAACATACTTTTCTATTGAACGACTATAACATACACCAATCCCTGAGGAATCAATAATTAAAAATACTTGTTTACGGAAAAATCCTACAACAATGCCTTACCTCAGTCTCCTTCCCCTGATACTCCTCAGTCTGGTAGTAATGAGTCCAGCAACTCACAGAGCACTCAACCTAGTGTTGAACCTGAGTATTCAAGCTTCAGAGGTGGCAGGTCAACTAGAGGAGGTCGTGGCAAAGGTAGAGGTGGTAGAAACTCCTCTGTGCAATGTCAAGTCTGCTCTAAGGTTGGTCATTCAGCCTTTAACTGCTGGCACAGGTTTAACCAACAATTCCAACCTCCCTCCTACAATGGTAATGCCTATCCTGCAGTTCCTTGGCAATTTCCTCAAGTTCCTTATGCTCAATTCCCTGCTAATGTGTGGACAAGGCCTCAAGGTGTTCAGGCCAGACCTGCTGTGGCTTATCCATCTCCTAGCACATTCATTGCTAATGTTGCTCTGCACCTACATAGCCCGCTCCTTCACCATGCCTTGGTATCCCGACTGAGCCTCCTATCATGTTACGGTGATGCTAGCAACCTCAGCAGACAACTCCCTTGAAGGTCATGAGCAGATTTACATTGGAAATGGTCAAGGTTTAGCTATTCATTCTGCTGGTTCCGGCCAAGACAAAATCACACTCACACACCTCTGCTTCTCAATAACCTCTTACATGTGCCTTCTATCACCAAAAATCTCATTAGTGTCAGCCTTTGTCGTGATAATAAAGTGTACTTCCTTTCACCGATTCTTGCTTTGTGAAATGTCGGGGTCTAATGCGGTCTGGTGGCAAAGTTGGAACCGATGGCCTCTATGAGTTTCCCTCTATTCGATTTAAGTCTCCTTCAGACTTCTTCATTCCATAAACCGCAGCTCGTTAATTTGCTTCCATATCTCCGCCATGTCCAATGTTTGGCATTTGAGATTAGGCCATCCCAATGTTAATACATTGAGGATGGTGCTGCTTGTAACCTTCAATTCAAGAATAAAACTCATGAATTTTTTCTGCTCAAAGATGTGTGGGCAAAGCACACAGATCGCACTCACCTTCTTCACTCACCACTTATCATCACCCTTTAGAATTAATATATTGTGATCTGTGGGGCCTTCTCCTCAACCCTCTCGCACAAGGGTTCTCTTATTACATCTCATTTGTAGATGCTTTTTCCAGTTCACTGGATTTATCTTCTTAAATCCAAGGTGACGCCTCAATGTCTTCAAGCAATTCAAATCTCTAGTTGAGCTACAACTTGATGCCCTATCAAGGCTGTTCAGATTGGGGTGGTGAATTTCGCCTTTCAGAAGTTTCTAGTCGACGGGCATAGTTCACAGACTTATCTGTCCACACACTCATCATCGAATAGAGTGGTGGAAAGAAAGCAGCATATTGTTGAACCGGCCTCACTGCTGAGTCGCTTCTCCCCCTTCGGGACTATGCTTTCACAATGCTGTTTTTCTCATAAACAGCCCTCATCACCATAAAGTTCCATTCCCTATTTTCTGCTGTTTCACACTATGCCTGACTATAAATTTCTGAGAGTTTTTGGATGTGCTTGTTTCCCTCTTCTCAGACCTTATCAGCCTCACAAACTTGACTTCAGGTCACAAGAGTGCCTCTTTTTAGGCTACTCCATCTCCCACAAGGGTTATAAGTGCCTTTCACCAAATGGCAGGTTGTACATTTCTAAGGATGTACTTTTTAATGAGTCAAGGTTCCCATATATTGAGTTGTTTTCCTCCTCAACTCCTTCCACGACTGCCTCTGCTAAACAACATTCAGCTTCCTCTCTTTCCACTATGGTTGATAATCTTCCAGCCCCCAAACCTATTCCTCTCACGGCTCTGCCTTTGTCCCCTGCTACAGCAGCCCCTATGTCCCCAGCTGCTTCAACAAATCCTAGTTTCTCCACTGGCGCGACTCGCTGCTTCATCCAATGAGGCTTCTCCTTCATCGTGGAAACCGACAAACAATCTTCTTCCTCTCTGCAAATATTCCCGCCAATGTCAGACCGGCCCAAACTCACAATCATCACACCATGATCGCTAGGGCCAAAACTGGGTTTGTGCAACCAAAGTTGCATCCTCTCTTGTTGCTTACTCATACTGAACCAAAATCTGTCAAGCAAGCCCTTGCATATTCCAAGTGGAAGGAAGCTATGCAGGCTGAATTTGATGCCTTGCACAACAATAACACTTGGTCACTTGTGCCACTTCCTGCAAACAGGAGTTCCATTGGCTGCAAGTGGATGTTTCGTGTCAAAGAGAATCTCGATGGCTCACCACAGTACGCTTAGTGGCAAAAGGTTTTCATCAGAAACAGGGGTTTGATTTCAATGAAACTTTTTCCCCTGTAGTAAAGCCTATTACCATCAGACTGATTCTCACTATTGCTCTTACTCACAAGTGGTCCATCCAACAACTGGATGTCAATAATGCATTCCTTAATGGGTTACTTCATGAAGAGGTGTACATGGATCAACCATCTGGCTTTGTCACCTCAGACTCCTCTCTTGTGTGCAAGCTGCATCGAGCCCTCTATGGCTTGAAACAGGCACCCAGGCAATGGTTTGAAAGACTTCAAGAGGCTCTTCTCAAACTGCAGTTTAAACCTAGCAAGTGTGATCCTTCCTTGTTCATTTTCACCTCTCATGGCCACACTGTTTACCTCCTTGTATATGTTGATGATATTATCATCACCAGCAACAATACTAAACTGCTCACATCCATTATCACCCAATGCTGATTTCTCTTAAACACCTAGGGATTTGGACTACTTTCTTGGGATTGAAGTTAAGTTCCATCAAGGATCCCCGCTTACTCGCATAAAATACATTAGAGATCTTCGCAGAGGACTCATATGGCTGCGCCCATCCTGTTACTACACCTATGCATCTCGTGCAACCGACCAAACTTGGCTCCCAGCTCTGATCCATATATGTATAGATCAAGAGTTGGAGCTTTGCAATATGCCACTATAACTAGGCCCGATATTGCTTATGCGTGAACAAAGTGTGTCGTTTATGTCTCATCCCTTGAGACTCATTGGGTTGTTAAAAGAATTCTCGTGTACCTTAAAGGCACACCGCAGCATGGCCTTCATCTTTCTCCTCATACTCCTTCCAAACCTCCCGCCCGCAAGTCTTCCGTGATGCAGATTGGGCCGATCCGATGATGAGAAGTACCTGTGCGCCTATTTTGGGGAATCTAGTGTCCGGTGGTCCAAGAAGCAGCCCGTGGTTGCTAGATCCAAAGATCAAGCAGTAGTAGAAGTCTTGCTCAGCTATGCAGATCCGCTATGGTCGCACCTTGCTCACGTAACTTTGTGTGCCTACTCAACAGCCAGTGGTGCTGTGTGACAACCAATTTGCTGTTATGCTAGCTCACAATCCTATCCTTCATTCCCGGACAAAACACATGGAAATAGATCTGTTTTTTGTGCGGGAGAAGGTTATTGCCAAGCAAATAATAGTTGCTCACATTCCTGGTGTGGATCAAATAGCTGATGTGCTTACCAAACCACTCTCCTCCACCAAGTTTTTAGATCTCAGGCACAAACTCCGGGTCACTACTTGTAGCTCCCCATGAGTTTGTGGGGGGGGGGGGGTATTAGAGAGTAGTGTCTATAGTGTGAGTAACCTTGTATTGACTGACATGTGTCAAGTCTATAGTGTGAGTAACCTGCTGTAGCAGGTCACACACAGTTGCTACTATAAATGTAACTGTGTATTATCATTTTGTATGCAAGAGTTTACAACAGAATTCTGTTACACAAAAGAATGGAAAGTACAGTTAGCAATTCTAATAGAAAGTGAATAGAATGAATATCTCTATTTCAAACTTGCAAAAATAACTTTGTGTGAATAGTTGGTGTTCGACCAAATTTTATGTAATGGAGGTTAATTGAATCGCTGTTCTTTTCCAATCATGGATAAACCCGATTTTGATTTTCAATCCATTGTGATAAAACTTCCATAGACCTAAGACGATTCTTGTTATTTTGCCTTTATACGTTGATCATGTTGATAAACATAGCTAAACGTCCATCTAAACAAGTAAAACAAGGTGGGATATTTAGAGGAATATGATTCGGGTTAGTCACCATTATGAGGTGGATAGGGTGAATGGGGGAGTTTGAGGGAGTGTTTCTACTTAAGGAGAAGGTATAGACTTTGAGTTTTTTCTTTTTGTGAGAGTGGAGGAAACACAAATAAATTTCATGTGATGATAGTTCATATTCAAGCTTTACTAACATAAAAGAAAAACAATCATGAAGATTTTCTCAAATAGGTTAAGAAAATCATGTTCAAGAAAGTAAGCGGGTGAACTTGTTGTTGGGGGAGTTACTGGGAGCATTAATATATAGTGTATGACTAGATAACACCTTTGTGAGAGACACGTTATTTATCCACTTAAAACCTTAAGATGATAGGTGAGTGGATTCTCCACATTCCTATCCAATGCAGGGACTATTTCTCCACTTTTAATGAGGAGAGAACGAGTGAATAATAAAGGAAATAAAAATTTGTATTATTGAATTGTACAAATAATTATACACAATATGGCTATTTATATACAACTCTAATTAGGTTTGGACTACACAACATGGATTATATTTAAATATTAAATCTAATCTAATCTAATATTTCAACACACCTCAATAATCCAAGTTGTCGAACATGTTAATTATAGTAAATCTGAACTATTCCTAATTTTTTTCTCAAATTCAAGAATCTTTGTAAAAATGTCGATAAACTCTGCTTCACTTGAACAATGCCTAACTTCAAGTTCACCTCGATTTATCTTTTCTCTCAAGAAGTGAAACATAGCTTTGATATGTTTACTTCTTCCATGCAGAACTGGATTCTTTGCCAGATTTATGGTTGACTTGTTGTCAATTTGCAACACTAGCAGTTTCTTCACTTCGACAACCATTTTTTAAGTGTTGATCTGATCCAAATTTCTTGACAACCAACATAGGATTCTGTTATATATTCAGCTTCACAAGATGACAATGCCACCACAAGTTGCTTCTTCGAACACCATGAGATTGGGGCACTAAATGCTTGAAAGAAGTATTCAGTTGTGCTTCTTCGATCTTCCTTATCTCCACACCAATCAACATCTGAGAAACAGTTAACTATAGCTTCTTTGCTTTCAGAATCTCGTCGGAAAAGAATTCCAAAATTTGTTGTTCCTCTTAAGTATCTCAGAATTCTTCTTGCAACCCTTCATGTGCGGCACTCTTGGTTCATGTAACACCCCAATATTACCCAAAGTTTAATATGCAAAAATCAGAGTAATTTAAAATTTCATAAATTCAATACTGAGGCATCACACCTTCAAAAACAACTCACTTTAAATAGTTTACTTTAAAGTATAAATTTCGGATACATAGCATCGCTGGAAAACATAAATTGATTCATAGAAATCAAAACATCTTCTTTATTAAACTTCCTCATCAAAATCATGTTTTTATGAATTATGGTTCTTATTCACAAAAGGAATAATAATAAAACAACAACAACAAGACGACATAAATATTTCCCCCCGAGTGCTACGTGATAGGCGACACCGACTCGACTAACAGCTATAGACTCGTCTTCATAACCTGCACGTTACCAATATAAAGGTAACGGCGAAACAAGTAAAGGGTGAGATACTCCAAAACATATAATTAAAGGCATGATAAAGTATATATATATATTTTCGGAATTATAAAGGGTATAGATTAGTAAGTGTAATTCCAACACATAATCAAAACTCACTTACTTTACTCGTCATCCTAATGTGTATAATCTACACTTTATCACCATAACCTCATCGGCATAAGACGTCGCAACAACACATAAACGTTCATCACCACAAAATTATCACAACAATCATCAACAACGACATCAAACAAGAATATCAAACAATGTTAATCACATAAGCAACATAAATAATATCATCTCCAATTGGCTAAAGCCCATCATCGCTTTTGGCATAAAAGCCCATTGTCACAAACATCATCACATCATATTTGTATTTAAGCATTTCATCAAGTTAATTCATCGCAAAACTCATCATTTATATTCATCGCATAGTTATCATGAAATTATCAAATCATATTCATTTCATGTTCATCATAAGGATCATCACCAGACAAAACATCATATATCATCGCAGTTCAATATCATCCATCAATCAACAAAAACCCAACGCCAAACAACTCAAACATAAACATAACCGACTCCATGAGATACGACTATATTATGCATGTGGTACCCATCGCTTTGTCCATAATTAGGGACACTAGGCATAAAGCCCATCATCGCTCGGCATAAAAGCCATCATCGCTTGGCATAAAAGCCATCATCGCTTGGTATGAAAGCCCTCTTCGCTTATGCAATGTATGTGACTCGACAATAAAACAACACAACACAAACACACCATCATCGCTCGTCAAAATTGGCATAAAGCCCACATCGCTATATTTTATCCACATCAAGATAAATATATCATCGCATCGCATATCATCAAGTATTCATTAATAAATACACGCAAACATTATGTTTAATCACACCACATCATTATCAATTAATTCACTATTGAATTAGTATATTGATTCTAGTCATTAAGTATACTACTAGTCCACAATACGACCACTAGCCGGCTCCTACTATTTCAACACTACTATGATACCTCGGCTAACCAAAACATCGTCCGCTATCATCAACCATTTTGCTCTTGTCGGTATTCATATAATCCACTTAATTTAATAAAACCATACAATCATATTGTCACTTCATTAATAAACTTTCCACCAATATTATTTACTTATCTTAGTTGATTCCAATGGCATACTATTTCAATTTCTCTCAAATTCCGGTTAATTGACTATATCGCTTACAACTACCAACAACCACAACATTCGAAAACAACAACAACGAACAATAACAACTTTCGACAACCGACCACAAATTTTATCACATATTAGACATCATATAAATGGTACAAAATCTCCCCATTTATATGTCAAAAGTATAACCCACTGAAATATACCGATCGCATTTGTTTTAAAATAACAAAACGTCCGACAATACAACCTTTCCATAACCACTCATTAATAAAATTATCTAATGTCCTCTAAACCAATACTATTAGAAAGAATGTTTCATTAGCTTTCTAACGCTTCGAACGGCACCCAAAACGGAGTTACGGTTCAAAAGTTATGACCAAAACAATTTTCAACTTTCTGTCAACAGTACGCGGCGCGCAGCCTAGTTCGGGCCGCGAACTTAACAGGTCAGGAGGTTGGCACCGCGAATAAAGTTCGAGCCGCGAACTGGGCGAAACAGAACCCAAAAACTTGATTTTTATGTTCCCAAAACTCAATTTTAACCAAACTTCATAACCCCAAACATCTTTTATCACTAATCCACCATTTCTTATCATCAACACAACATATATACCTCAATTACAACATCAAAACACCAAAACAATTGCAAACTATAAACCCCATGAATCAAAATACCAATTTTTCCTAAATCCACAACATATCTATCAAACCCTAACTATATGAAAAGGAAAATCAAACCCCTTACCTCTAGTTTGGATGATCCATGATGATTCTACAAAGCCCAACCTCAAGCTTCCTCTCTTCCTCTCTTGCTCTTCTTCTTCTTCTTCTTCTTTCCAAAACCCTCTCTTCTTCTCTTTAAGACCAAGTTTGGTTTTATGTGAGGAAAGATGGAAAGAAAAGGAAGGAAAATGGTTTATAATGGTATTTCTACTAGTAAGCCAAGGGTGAAAACCCAATCCTCAACAATTGCTCCCCACACCCCTAACTTACTAATTATATCATCAATTCAATTAATTCAAATAATTTCGGGGAATTAAATATCGATCGGAAATTCGAAAATATTAGTATAATATAATATTAATTAAAAACGGGCGTTACAGTTCACCCATGAACTTGCTCACTAATCCGACTGTGAAACCTATATAAGTTCAATTTTTGCACACATACCTTAGAGATCCCACAATTTACTTGAACAAAGTTTCATCGACTTTGTCTTCCTCTCCATTATTCTCTAACTTCACATTCGGTTTGATAGATGGGATGCAAGAGTCAAATCATCCATTATGAATCTCTTGAGTATCTCTTTGACATACTTCTTTTAATGTAGCACCATACCTTGATTCGACATTTGAAATTCTATGCATAATAAATAAGACTATTTTCTCATATCCGACATTTCAAACTCCTTCGTCATTAGCTCTTTGAACTTTAACAAGTTCTCCAAACTATTTCTAGTTACTAGTAAGTCATCGACATATAAGCAGATGATTGTTATATCTTGTGCTACAACCTAAACATAGACACCATACTCTGATTTGCATTTGACAAATCTTAGTTCGACTAAGTATGAATCGATCTTCTTGTTCCATGCCCTAGGTTCCTGCTTGAGACCATATAACGATTTGTGCAACTTATATACTTTATTCGCTTCCTTATGAATCACAAACCCGTGAGGTTGTGTAACATAGACCTCTTCGTCTAAAATATCATTCAGAAATGCTGATTTCATATCTAAATGAAATGTCAATCAGCCTTGGTTACATGTCAATGCTACCACTAGTCAAATAGTCTTCAATCTTGCTATTGGAGCAAATACTTCAGAGTAATCGAGTCATGATCTTTGAAGAAAACTTTGAGCTACTAATCTTTCTTTATGTCTTTCTATCAACTCATCTGCATTGTGTCTCAACTTGAACACCCACTTTACATCGATTGCTTTTGTATGTGCTGGCAATTCGACTAACTCTCATGTGTTATTTCTTTCGATTGCTTGTAACTCTTCAACTATAGCTAAATTCCATTGTTTAGTCTTCAAAGCTTTGCTATAGTTGATTGGCTCAAGACCTGCAAGTAAAGAAAAATGAACTAATTCTCTATCTGGTGTTACTTCATCGTCACCATTCACTTCATGATCGTGAAGTCTTGTTGGAAGAACTCTAGTTCGTTGAGGTCTATGGCTTGTCCTAGTCACACCCTCTTCGACTTCGACATTGTCAGCATCTGCTTCCACTTTGATTGGAATATTAGCAATTTCTTCGACTTCAACTTCATCAACTTCTTCGTCAAAACCATAGCTCATCAATGGCTTGTTAATTGCATTATTATAATTCCAATCCCTGACAGAATTTTCATCAATCACAATATCTCTACTCAACACAATCTTCTCATTAATTGGATTGAATAGCCTGTATGCACCATCACTTTAAGGTTTTAGGTGGACAAGTGATGTTTCTCTCACTTACATATGCTCAAGTCTTCACATTCCTATCCAACGTGAGACTATTTCTCCACTTACTCACACTTGCATTATTATTCCAACACTTGTGAACTTAGATTATAGAAATTTTAAACTATTAATATTTAATAGTAAGTTATTTTATGTATTTGTTTTATTAGATGATTCATCACAATTTAAAAATTGTTATCAGTATATAATTTAATTTGTGTCAGAGAATTATAGTTTGAATCAAGTGTATTCGGTTTTTTTAATGTTATGTGGTAAATTATAACTTTTTAGTCACTCAATAGTAGAAATTTTACTATCAGAAAAATATATGAATTTTTCCCATTTGAATATCATATCCCTTATATATGGGTAAAAATGTAAATTATTAATAAAACTCATTCTTTCCCCTCTTGAACAAACATATTTTTAATTAAAATCTCATCATTCTCCTCTCCTCCTCTCTTTTGAACCAAACACTTATGGGTGAGTTTCTTTCAAAGTTAAAATTATAATCTTTAGTGGGAACTTTATTCCCACTTTTATGTTTGGTAAATAATTTAAATTCTAAAGAATGTTTATAAAATATATTTTAGTTATTTAAAATAAAAAAATAAAAGACTTAAATAAATTGAAGTGGGAAGTTATTGGTAGTGACCATCTTATTCACATGGAAATAAAAGATTCCCGTCCTATTACATGAGAATAAAAATTGAAAAAATCAAATGTAAATGAAATTATCAGAAATAAAAAGTTTCAAGACATAATTTATTAATACTTGAAACAAACACGGGAACCCAAAAAATTCAAATCATATTCTTGAAAATAAAGTTGAAATCCATGAAACAAACACCACATATATGATTAAAATAATCTCTCACATCCCCTTCCCTCCATTAAAATATCTTTCATCCCCTCCCTCTCATTTGAACCAAACTGATTAGAAATGTTTTAAATATATTTTTTGAATTGGGATACATGAAATACCTTGTGAATATTGATAGAGTGATAAGGCTCATTGATACACCATTAAGTCAAATCATCTTATAATTTGAAAAGGTCATTTATAGAATGAGATGAATTTATTTCTCTCGGTTATATGGTTTTGCTGCTTATACTTTAAGATTTATTTTCGTATAAGTTTATATCATTGAGTCTTTTCTTCAGTTGGCAATTTTGGATCGATATTTGGATTTGTATTTTAGTATACATAATTCAAATTTTTTGTGTTTGAGTATAAACATTGTGTTTTAAGTCAACTAGTCTAGTTTTTGGAACAAGAACCATATTTGAGATTGGTTCAAGTCATGACATATGTAGAATCTCAAATCAACTTTTAAAACTTCAAAAGTTGAGATTTTAGGTGTGTGATTTGTGTTGGAACATACACAATTGAGGTGAATCAATGGTGAAGGTGTAATTAGAGAAGATGAAGTTTAGAGAAAAAATGAGAAAATTGAGAGAGAGAGAGTAATTGAGGAGAAAATATTATTTACTAAATGGCATACACAATTGTTCTATACGTCACATAAGAGGGAGTGCCTTTTATAGGCATCTAAAACAACATAAAACAAATCAACCAAAAAATAGAACAAACTACTAAACCAGAAAACTGATTTTCGCAGCAGAAACCGGTTTCCCCAAAACTAGAAACCAGTTTCCTCTTTGATTTTCTGTTTTTCTGCACTGGTACAGAACAACTTATCAGAATAAGCTATTTTCCAAAATAGCTTCTAAATCTCTCCAATTGCACTTGGCTTATATGCTACATTCAACACACCACCTTAATCCAAGTGCTCCATAATTCTCAAGCTCAATTTCTTCACAAGCCTCTTGAACACTTCGTTTGTTATTGCCTTTGCCAACAAATCTGCAAGTTGTTCTTCGCTTCGACAATGAGCTAGCTTCAACTATCTTTCACATACCATCTCCCTCAAGTAATGAAACCTCATCTCTATATGATTGCTTCTTCTTCTCCCATGTGCTATGGGATTCTTTACAAGATTAATAGCCGAGAGGTTGTCAACAAAGAGTGTGACAACTTTTACCTCAATGTTGTCCAACTCCTTATGTAGATTCATTAGCCACACGACTTGACATGCACATATAGATGTTGCGATATACTCGGCCTCACAAGAATATAGTGCCACCACGGGTTTCTTTTTAGAGAACCAAGAGATCGGAGCTCCTCTGAACATAAAGACATAATCGGCCGTAAATTTTCGATCATCTTTATCTCCGCACCAATTTAAATTCATATAACCGAGTAACTCACACATGCTGCCCATATCATCCGCGGGAAAGAGAATTTCGTAGCCAAGATAACCTTTAATGTAACAAAGGATCCTCTTGACCGCTTCCAAATGAGACACCTTTGTCTCTCCAGGACTCTACTCACAATACCGACACTAAATGCCAAATTTGGTCGCGTATTGCATAAGTAACGTAATGAGTCAATCAACCTTCTATATTGAGTTGGATTAAAGTTACCCTCATCCTCATTCATGGATAGATGCAACCTTGATTCCATAGGTGAATTAGCAGCATTGCAATGCTCGATATCACACCTCTTCAATATCTCACAAGCATACTTTCTTTGGTGCATGAGAAGTACCAACTTTGACTTGTGAAACTCTATGCCAAGGAAGTGTGTCATGATACCAAGATCGCTCATCTCAAACTCTTCCATGAGTTCACCTTTGAACTTGGAAATAAACTCCTCATTGTTGCCCGTAATCAAAAGATCGTCCACATATAAGCAAAGTATAATCACACCTTTTCTTGCATCCGACTTCACATAAACACCATGTTCAGGCACACACTTCTTGAAGCCAACCTTAATGAGAAAAGTATATATGTGTTTGTTCTAAGCTCTAGGTGCTTGTTTCAAACCATAGAGTGCTTTCCTTAACTTGTAGACTCTTCCCTCTTGGTTCTCTATCACAAAATCGGGGGGCTGCTCTACATAGACTTCCTCCTCAAATGGACCATTCAAAAATGCGGATTTCACATCCATTTGGTACATCCATCAAATTTTGCTATTGGAGATACCAACAACCAACCATATGGTCTCCAATCTAGCTACCAGAGAAAAAACCTCATCATAGTCTATGCCTTCTCGCTGCAAGAATCCTTTTGCTACTAGTCGAGCCTTATGCTTGACAATTTCGCCTTTAGGATTTGCCTTCACCTTATAGACCCACTTTACACCGATTACCTTTTTTCTTTCTGGTAAATCAACCAGCTCCCAAGTACTATTTTTCTCAATCGATTCCAATTCTTCTTTCATCTCACACACCCACTTTGCATTGCTCAATGCCTCTTCCATACTCATCGGTTCGGATTCGGCCATAAGCGTAAAATGAATGAGATCACCATCATTATTAATCTCAGTATCATGGAACACTTCACAATCTTGGAGTTGTTAAGGTAGACCTCTATGTATTGTCGGTCTTCTACTGGACTCACCATTTCCACCTTCAATCGGAATCGGAACAACCTATGCATTCTGCTGCTGCTGATTTTCTGCATTTTCTGGTGGAAACCTGTTTCCAAGATCAGGGGAACCAGTTTCTGCATCCAGAAATCCCATTCCAGAACCTTCAGGCTGCAGATTTCGCGAGGGAACTCGGTTTCCTTCTATTGAGAAACCGGTTTCTGCTACTGGTTTTTGAAAAATTCTGCTATCATACAACCTCAGTTCATCTAAACCACATCTCGACTTATCACGATTTTCTTGCTATTTGTATCAAATAGCTTGTAACCTCCAGTAGGGTGATATCCGACAAGAATAATTACCTCTTCTTTGTCATCCAACGTCTTTCAAAGTTGACTCGAAATGTGTCTAAATGCGATTGAACCGAAAACTCTGAAATGTGTTGAATTCGGTTTGTGGCCAGACCATACCTCTTTCGGTGTAACTTTTTTAAGCTTCTTAGTAGAGCACCTATTCAACAAATAGGTTGATGTAGAAACCGCTTCTCCCCTTAGTTCCTTCGACAAGTTCTTCCATTTCAACATGCTACGAACCATGTTCATAATTGAGTGATTTCTCCTTTCGGAAATTCCATTTTGTTGAGGCGTATAGGATGGAACAACCTCACGTACTATACCCTCATCATCACAATAATTCCCAAATTCACTTGAGTTATATTCACCTCCACCATCCGTTTTGAGAATTTTCACCTTGTGACCGCTTTGTCGATCCACCATGGACTTAAACTGTTTGAACACATCAAACACCTCATCCTTCCTCTTTATGAGGTAAATCCACAGCTTCCTACTAAAATCATCAATGAAAGTGACAAAGTACTTATTTCCACCATACGAGTCGACTTGCATTGTGCCGCACACATTGGAATACACCACCTCAAGGTGTTCCTTGGTCCTATGACCAACATCCTTGCTGAAATTGTTCTTGTGTTGCTTCCCTTGCACACACTCTTCACACAACTCAGCTGGAAAATGTATCTTGGTCAGCCCAGTCACCATACCATAAGTTTGCAATGCGTCGAGGTCTCTAAAATTGAGGTGTCTAAGACGGTAGTGCCACAACCACTCATCACGACTTGCCGATGTACCAAGACATTTGTGTTCCATTACTTTCAACACCTTTTTGGTCAAAAACGCGCAAAATCTTGTTTTCCATTCGAATTGTGTAATTCTTCTCGAGTAATTGGCCAATGCTCAAGAGATTACATCTAATTCTAGGAATGTACAACACATATTTGATCAAATAATGGATTCCATCTTTCTTCTTGATCAATACATCACCCACACCGTCGGCCGCTAAAGTGGTGTCATCCGCGAATCTCACTCTATTCTTCGTGGC